>JAVQJS010094399.1:0-10459 GCA_036024795.1 Galaxias rostratus
GCTTTCACTAACGGTTCAATGTGTATTATTTGGTCCCCCCCCCCCCCCCCCCTCTAATCTGCCATATAAGCCTGTTCTGTGTGTATCTCACATTACATTCAGCATTCATAGAAAGTGTACCCCTCTGCCTCTGAGTTGGTTACCCAAAACCAAATAAATAACAAAAGGTATTTGTCACCCATGGACATCAGTCCTTAATGACAGGTAATAAAAAACAGACGTGTAACATAAAAGTTTACACACACAATGATAATAAACGATAACACTGTTCTCCCTGATAACTGGGGACAAATTGGCTCAATCAATAACTTCCAGTTATTGACTGCGTCTTCAAATGTAATCCACCACATGGCAATTCACTAACACTGCAGGCACGGAAAAGGCGTAAACAAAAACTGATAAATATGTCATAAATTAAACAAAGCTTTAACTTTAAGGAAATGCGTACATTCACTCAGACTATTGACACTTTGCCAAAATTACAGCTGAAGCAAACGAGCAAAATACTTTATTATGTACACACTAACAATACTGTACGGAGGTTATCAAAGTTATTTAGAGTTTGCATGAGTGAATTGCAAATGCTTGCATGTCTTGTAGGACTGTATGTATGTACAACAGACTGCTATTTTAGGGTGAGTTTGAAGTTCTGGAAAGTCATGGGGACCTTGATAGAGAAGAACTCACCACTGTTTGTGAACACCTGTAAGGCGTGGTTTCAAGACCGAGACACCTATGCACAATCAAGTAGTCTACTCCGTCTTCATCAGCCCCCAGAAACCCACTTTACAAAGTCGACCGGGGATTTGCTTATATAAAAAAAAGAAAATGATCAACTTGTTGTGGTCACCATGACTGTTGTACGTTTCCCCCAGACCGTAGTTATCAATCCCAAGTACATTAGTTCAAGGACCCCAATCCAAATCAAACCCGACAGCCCCCACCCCTATTCCCCGCCCCCTTTAAAGCACAGGTCGAGTGGCTCAGACAAAGAGGTTTGAACCATGAAAAGTAATGTCCATTGATTGGCTGAGATCACAGGCCCAGCAAGCCAACGAGTGGGAGAAAGAATGTGGTGGCGAACAAGAGACAACGTCGATAGGACTGTAGGGTCACGGCTTTGTTCTGGACCATCATCCCAGTTCCTGTGAAAAAAGGAGAAGATAGGAAAGAAAGAAGGACAGAAGGAAGGAAGGGGAAAAAGAAAGAAAAAACAGTCACAGCATTGATTCTAAAACTGGGTAGACATATTGGCAGATATGCTACATATTTTTTATTTTATTTTCGGTTGTAAAATGATCACCTGTATTCCAATGAATTTACCACTCCCAAGTTGCTGCCAAACTGGATAGTTCTCCCAGCTAAGATAACACCCCTATCATTGTCTGTTGCATGAAAGTAGTGCTGGCCAAAGTCCTGAATGCATAAAATGTATACAACCTATTTAGAGTCCCACATATATTGGAATGAATGCCCAGTTCATTCTATTACCACAAATGAGTGCTTCTGAATTGTTTCGCTTTGGGACTGTCTAATCTTCACCTGAGGCTCTGGTGTCACGGTGATGAACATTCTTCAGATGTGACAGGCAGCCCGTAATATCGAGCCCTCCAGGGATACCCCATTAACCACATACCTGACCCGTGTGACTGTATGTCACTCAGCAAATAAACCCTGTGGTTATCATCACTCTCTCTAATGATAGCAAACAGTGCTAAAACCCAATGGGGTAATTAAAGACTGACACTTTGATAGGCACGCATCCCTCCAAATTAAGGTTCAGCCTACAAGCGTAGTAGCCAGTTTGTGACAAAAGGTCTAATTCGTCTCTGCTGGATTCAATTAGCTCTTGAAATTTCCAATGTGTCAGCCAGCTAATCCTGTTAGCCCCTGGCAATTTAGGACCAAATCACTGAATGATGAGGCAGGATTTTGGAGTAACTTCCCAGGTAAGCGGTTAAGAGTGGTGCACCGCAGTTCAGGCGAAACAGTAACATTCCTTCTCCGAGCGTGTTCTTGTGCGCTCTGTGTGTTTATGAACCGTCTGACTAATGCGTGTCCTTTTTGCTTCTCAAACCTGAGTCGCGGGAGACAATGGTTTCATGTGCCGCTCCATCTCCCCCTTCGCCGTACGATCGGATCTCCAGTACCACGTAACCGTTGTCTTTGGGCAAGGGTAGCTTCACCGAAGTCTTCCCTTTGTCCAGAACCTTCAGGGCCGTTTGGCCCTCGTGCTTATAAAGAACCTGGCAAACACCAGACAAGTCACGTGTGGTGCACATGTGTTGTGACAATAGAAATGTCCTTCCAAATCGGAATGTAGATACGGTATACATAATTATACTGAAAGAACATTATTCAATGTTAAAGGTAAACGTTTCACTATATGTGTGTGTGTGGACAAAACCGCTGTTGTTTATTTAATCACATTTGACCTATAAAAACCCGTGTGTGTGAAGTCCAGAGCCTTCCCAAGGCTGGCTCTCTCATATCAAACCCAATAAACGTTTATGTGACCTCTTTGTAGTCTTACACATCTCAAAATTGACTCACGCAAACACAATAAAACAGTCTAAATGAGGTGTGTTAAGGAATCGCTTTGCACAGACAGAGGAAAGTGCACTCTTACTTTGTAGCCAATCACCGCTGACTCGTTGTGCATGGCTTTCACATGGTCCCACCGCACGATGACAGAGGAGCCATCCGTCTTCCATGACACGTTGCCCGGGGGACGGTTCGGAGCTGCAACCAGAAACGCCGTGACAAAAGATGAAGTCCCATTGTTCCATGAGCTAGTAATGCAAACACTGCTCATGGGAGACTTTAAAATAGTGCAATGCATTTATGTTGTTTAAACATTTGTATTTGATACTTTTATATAAAATGGTGTCATTCTTTAACCAATGCACATGTCCCAACCCAAATAGGTCAAGGCTGTGAATGTTTTTATGGTAGTTCAACATTGTTTTCTTCGATTATTAAATGTTGTTTGTGTTTGTGTTTATTTCTTATCTACAACATGTCGTATCTATTGCTTTGTTTTTTCAACAACCACAGATCACAACAGAAATGAGTCAAAGGATATCACAGTATCTCACACGCTATCTTAATTACTAGAGAACACCCTTGTGGAAATATTTTATCCATATATATATATGAATAAACGAAGTGAGTGAGTATGTGTGTGTGTGTGTGTGTGTGTGTGTGTGTGTGTGTGTGTGTGTGTGTGTGTGCGTGCGTGCGTGCGTGTGTGGTCCGTACGCGGCCTCCTGGTGGTGACGGTGGTCCTGGGGGAGGCTGGGCCGGTGCCGGCGCTGTTGTAGGCCAACACGGCCACGTGGTAGCGGGTGCTGGGCCTGAGGCCGGACACGCGGGCCGTGGTCTCCAGTCCCGCCGTCCGCACCCGGTCGGCCGCCGCCTCACGCTCGTGCTGCCGCCAGTACCGGATCTGCACACACAACGGCAATGCATCAGAACCCCTCGAAGAACACCACGGGCCGGGCAGGTCCCGGGAAGGTAGTGGCCCTCGCGATCGCAAGGTGAACACTTTGGGCTGGGATCATTACCGGAAGCAACACATTCCTCCACATTCTCTCTTGACTGTTTTGATTGTTGTCTTCCCAAAGTAAAGAATGCATGACAAAACTATTTTTTTTACATTCATAATAAACACTTTCCATGATGGCATACTGTAGCTGACAGATGTAAATTAATAGCAGCAAAGCACACTATTTTTGTAGCTACTTTGGTCTTCCTCTTTGAGTTGCAGGACTACCCCACAAACAGGGTATGTTGCCCTCTACTGGACATTCTGCAGACAGCTCAATTGAAGATTGGATTGTATTACCCTTCAGAGCTAAAACAGGATTGCCATTGTGAGCCGCCGTGAAGTGCCATACAAATGAGTATATCTGCAGTCAGGAATGGCCAGAGACACATATCTGCTACAACCCCTGTACCATAAGTATCAGTAGATCTAATAGCAATAGTACAGTACAGGAAAAGTACAGAAAGAGGGCTGCGCTTTGCACACGGCCCAAGGCTGTCCCGTGACAACGTGAGTACATCTGTCAAGCTCATAGTATCGTAGTGTTTGATTATGATGACCTTCTGCTTCCATGGTGACTCACCAACAAACAGCAACAAAATAAACCGATTGCGTGATTTATTATGGAGCGAGTGACGGCTGGCTGGTAATCAAAGAGGTGGGTTTACGAAACAGTTTCTTCATCCTGTGGCCTGGTGGGACTGATAGCAGGGAACCAGGCCAATACACCACAACCATAAGCTCAACCATACTTTTTGGTTGGTGTGCCTTTCAGACACAACTGAAACCCTCAGCTATAAAGACGGGGCAGAGAGGACAGTACCTGGATTAGCTCCCCGCTCGATCGTGCCGGCCAACATGAAATAATGCTCTTGGCAAGGAAACGTTGTGGCGCAGGGCCAGCCATGAGCTCATAAGCTCGAGGCTGCGCTGTCAGAGCCCTGTGTCTGTTCCCCTGACAGACACATCTCTCTGTGTGTGAATGTGTGCGTGCGGTGCCTGGTGCAGGGGGCCCACCTCATAGCCCCGGAGCAGGCCGTTGGCACTGAGCTGCCGCACCGCTTCCCAGGACACCTGGATGTCGAAGGCGGTCAGCGCCGTGGCGTTGATGCTGGAGGGCGCCACCGTCGGCTCTGCAGGGGTCAGAGGGGTCAGAGGTCGGGGCAATCATTGCACAAGCAAAGTCCTTGTTGAATCATCCTAGTCGTCACGTATAGATTTCTTTAACTTGAAAAGTCATCATAGGAGTCATTAACACTTTTTTTTCCTAACACTGCGGTACTACCTGTAGGAACAGATGAGGCCTGATAGCATTCATAGTTCTGTTGAAAATATCTACAAGACATAATGACTTTAGGTGGATCATAACCTGTGTAATCAACACGCCTCGAAGAGAACAAGACAAGATGTCTTCCCATCTTGTCCACTGCTAAACAGCCAGCCTCCACCCCCCCTCCCGCGGCAGGGACTCACCCTCCTCTGCGGAGTGCACCACGGCGATCTGGCTGAAGGGGCCCTCGCCCTTGCGGTTGTAGGCTTTGATCTTCACCTGGAAGGGGCAGTATGGGGACAGGCTCTGGTTGGTGTAGACATAGCGGGACGACTCCACGCCGGGAATGGGCACCAGCTTCCACTCGGAGCTGTCCCGCCCCCGGAAGGCCAGGATGTAGCCGAAGACATCACCGTTTTGGTACTCCCGTGCCATGGGCTGGGGGGGGGGGCAAACACAAGCAAAAACATTCATACATAGCTCGGTACATGGACCTGCATCTAGTCACGTTAGTTCTTACTTTTGGTAATTTCTATTTGTATTATATCTGGTGGAAAAATCATGATTATCAGATGTAAATGATACATTCTCATATAAAATAAAGCCTTTGTAACAAAAATATTTCTAAAGAACACATGTTATGAATAAGCCTGTCTGTCTTTTACAAATAACCAAGATAACCAATTATGCATCTGCTCAACATTCGTTCTGTATTCACAGTCCCCTGAAAGAAAAAAACTTGTTGTTATTAACTTATTCAATAAGTCACTTTTCATCCAGGACAATGCAGACCTAGAGTAACCATAACCGTTTGTTTTTGGCAATGATACATTCTGATGAATAATATCAAATGCTGCTGTAAACTCAAGTAAAACAGCTCTCACTATATCATATTTTTCAATTCCCCTCAGCCAATCACTCAGTCATTTGTGCTAGAGCCATAGCTGTTGAATGCCCCTCTGTGTATGCATGCTGAAAATCGGTGGATAATTTATTCACAGAAAAATTGCATCTAATTTGTTCATACATGATTGTGTCAATTATTTTACTGAGGACATGTAATAAACCTATAGAATGACAATTTGATACAGCAAATGGCAATTTCCCATTTCTGCGACGCGGAATGATTACGATGATCCATTTATGCTATCAAATGTCAATCATATTTTGATTAATGGCAAATAGCTGGTGCTAATAAATCGGCAATGAGCATAAGAAGTTTCCCGTCATGTCGGCCCATCTCTGATGGTGAATTCTATTTTTGTATATTCTCCACTTTAACAATACCTACACTTTCAAATCTACATTTACAAATCTTTCCTTCCACCATGAGATTCTTTTTACCAACAAGATAGACATTTCATTATTCTTATTTGTTGTGTTAAATTTGTGTGTTCAACCATGGGGTTTCCATGCAAATTCACGTTGGTGTTTTTCGGCGTGCCGACCGAACGGGCCACCCACGCCGTGGGGGACGGCCCTTGGCGACCACTCACCGTCCAGGTGATGATGAGCTCGTTGCGGTCTCCCCCTCCGCCTCCTAGTCCGCTGGGAGCCACGGTGGGACCTGAGAGGGCGGAGCGACAGAAGGAGCGATGGCCCCGTCAAAGCCCCCACACACAGCCCCTCCGTGTCCCACACCGGGGGACTTTCCTCCCCCCCGTTCTCTGCATACACCACCCACCGCTCCCGATCATGTCTCTACCCCACGACTGTGTCGCCCGCTTGTTTCCTTAAAGCCTATGTATGTATGTGTATGTGTGGGTGTGTGTTTGTGTACATACATATGTTAATACATGTGTGTGTGTGTGTGTGTCTGTGTACATACATGTGTGGATACATGTGTGTGTGTGTGATTGTTTACATACCATGTGTGTGTGTGTTTGCGTACATACATGTGTGGATGCATGTGTGTGTGTGATTGTGTACATAAATGTGTGTGTGTCTGTCTGTGTACATACATGTGTGTGAGGGGTGGGGTCTTTCCCTCCTGACCTGCTTGTTGCGTGCGGACAGTGTGCGAGGCCATGCTGGGCTCTCCACTGCCCAGGATGTTGGAGGCGATGACCTGGAACTCGTAGTCCATCCAGGGCAACAGGTCAATCACACGCGTTGACTCGGCATTGCCCTCGATGTTGACTGGGTCTGCAAGGCAGGGCAAAGCGAGGGATAAGTTCTTGGGTTAGATTATACTAGGGAACACAACATCAGAAAATCAGACTTCCAATGCTTCAACCTCACAAACTCAACGCAATAAAACTCAGACTAATGATTATATACATCTGATCAATTATCGTTCTTCCTGTTCCACAATCACACACCATATCCACGCAACAAAAACATTTGTATTAGCTATCAAACACACACACACACACACACACACACACACACACACACACACACACACACACACACACACACAACCTGTTCGCATTTTCCTCCATTCAGATGAGAGCGAGGAGCGACCCATTATGACATATTTCCCGATGGGGCTGTGGTTGTCGTAGCCTCGACTCCACCTCAGCTCCACCGAGCTTTCGGCCACATTCTTCACCACCAGACCACCGGGGGGTCCTGGGGGTCCTGCCAATATAAAAATAAATGTGTCACAACAAGAAACATCACCGGGCACGCAGTCACTGACTTTTCAATATAGGTAATGCCGTCGAGTCATCTTGTTTGTGCTCCCAAAGGAAATTTGAAAAACAATTCAACTTCGAATTGTATTGTTCCTCACACATCACCAGCCATATTAAGTCTATAGACAGGATGTCAAACAGAACCAATATCGTTCAAAACAATTATTATTACTCTCATCAGGATCATCATCAATCTCATAGGACGTATTGACCTTAAACTAAAACACCAAGGGCACTTTGTTATTTATACTAAAAGGCCATTAACACTATTTCTGACTGCCCATCAGCCCCAGAAGGTCTTCATTCAAAGGCATTGAAAATATTGAATAAGTAGCTTGAATAACTTTATTCCATATGCTTACGCCCTCCTCCATAAGATTAGTAAACTATATACGTTGAACAACATTGATGAAACCACCCACTGTAGTACCAATGCTCCTCTACCTGCTACAGTCACACTTTGTGACACAGCACATTTCCCTAAATGGGCTGTGACACAGTCTTGGAAGTGGACCGCCACACCAGGACGGCCCGCTGAATGGGCCCTTACCTCGGACAACGAGTTTGGCGGAGGCGGCGGCACTGTCCACCACGGTCTGGGCGGTGCAGCTGTAGGTCCCCGCCTGACTCAGCTGGCCACTGACGACCAACAGGTCCCCTATGGTCTCCTTCTGAGGGACGGAGGGAGGGTGGAGGATTAGCAGCTGGAAGACGCACTAAGATGTACAATTTCAAAAAGAGAACAATGGGCCAGGCGACTGGCATTCAACACCGCTGTTGAAACGGCAGAGAGGGAAGCGGTTAATGGAAACGCGGAATTCAATTACACCCCCGGCTAACTTGGGAACGATCATCCAATTAAAGAGTCGGCCCGACTTAAGGAGGGGAAAAGGAGCTGGAGCCGTAACATATGGCATACTGTATGTCATAACACGGTTGACCTGACATTTGAATTCCCACAGACTCTGGACGGAGAGGGGACAAGGACCACGGGACGAGGCCTTGTTGGAAACCTTCCCTTCCCGTGGTGAGGCAGTGACGAGACACGGTGACTCATGGTGGCCACACGGTGTCGTTAGGTTACATTTCTCACCTCCTTTTTAAGGGCACAACCTAGTCTAGACCTATTTCACTGTATCCACACCAACATACAAACTCCCCCCACCCCCACCCAATGTCCACAATGGAACATTCCACAATGCATGGTGAGACTCACTCCTTCCACGCGGTGGTACGGCCCGGCGGGGTCCTCCAGGTCCAGCAGAACTCCGTTGAGGGCCCAGGTGAAGGTCAGGTCCATGGTAGGGTCATGGGAGGCATGGCACTGCAGTGTGACGTTCTCCCCCTGGTTGATGTCGGCGTTGGATGGGGCCAGGGTGATCTTGGTGGCATCTGGATCAAGGGTTTTAAAAAGGCAAAATCAAGGGTTTCCAAAAGGCAAAATGGTGGAGGTATAAAGGGAAGTTGGGATGAGGGAGTTGTTGAGAGCATGGAGAAGAAAAAAAGACATGAAATACCAGATTGGTGTAATTGTGCAAATGATGTTTGTGTGTCGGTGTGTCTGTGTGTGTGTGTGTGTGTGTGTGTGTGTGTATGCACGCTGGGCGCGTGCGTTCTGTACCTCGGACGGACAGATGTCCCGTGCTGTTGGCCTTGCCCAGGTAGTTCTCGGCGAAGCAGGTGTACTTGCCCTCGTCGGCTCTGCTGATGTTGTGGATCCGGAGGAGGCCATCTGGGGTCACAGTCACCCTGGGAGAGGAGAAGGTTCCAGAACAGAGAGTCTGACTCCACCTGGCTGACCCACTTTGCTGTTAGTCAAGACAAATGTCTTTCTACAACACATTTGACTTATCTCTTGCGCATAGTATAGTATGTTGAACTAGATTTTTTGTTTAGTTGACTATGTTATGGTAATAAAAAAGAAATGTTACATGCTATCAATATATCTTGCCATGTTTTTGAAGTGATAGCATGCTGACTTTATTGTGGAGTTTAATTCATTTAGGTTTGAGTCATTTATAACACAAGATTTCTAGCTTGGTCCTCACTTTAACTAGACTCAAGGTGTGCGCCAACATTTAGTCTTTCCTCTTCAGCACCACAGATAATTGGCATATTTTTTTCTTTATGTGGGTAGAATGGAAATTCTGGCATATCCTGTCATTCACTAGCTCTGTGCACTGCCACTGTGAAAATATTGCATGAATGTCATTTGATGGAAGATCTATGTATATTTGATGATTTTCTACAGATTTACAGTAAATATATAGTTATTTATAGTTGTTATTTCATTAAATTTGGCCTAGCACGAGAAAGTATACTGGTTGAATAGAAAAGGCACCAAAATGGACCCCATTTCAGCTCAGCTCAAATATGTCATGGCCAACCTGCTTTTCCAATTTTTCTAGAACTATTTTATGGTCAACAGTATCAAAAGCAGTGTTGAGATTCAGCAACACTAGGATGGAGATCTACCAAGAGTCAGTATGTAGACGGATCCTACTTTAAAAGTAAAACTGCAGCTCTGGAAGAACAAATTGCAGTTTTCAGAGAAAGTTTCCTCACCGGGAGAGGGGTTCATTATATGCAGTAGGTCTGACGCTCAATACTCAAACACCCTTTTAAAGCTACTTGCCAGAAGAATTTCCAGACAGCAGGTTGGACCATGTAAGTTGTCTTGTTTAAAGTTTGGTAAGTTTGCAGTTTGAGCATCCATTTCTAAAACAGGAGTGCAGAAAGAGTCAGCATAGGTTTGGCACATGGAGCTGATTACACTTCACAATATTCTGATGATAAAGTCCACAGCTGGAGTGATCTGTATAAGGTATTAGCAGTTTTTATGGAACGTCCTGGGGAGTTCAGGAAACAGAGGCTGTGGGGATTTGAATGGGGGTAGAGGTGCACGTTGTTTAATTACTGAAAGGTTGTGACACCGTGCTCATCATTGTATTGGGGAATTTAAGGAAGAGAGAAAGAGAGAGAGAGAGAGAGAGAGAGAGAGAG
>JAVQJS010094431.1:0-39348 GCA_036024795.1 Galaxias rostratus
GAATGAAAATGAATGGAACGACAACATGTGAATCATTAAAAAGAAGCTCAACTTTCTCTGCTGGTAGCAACAGTTCTGGCACATGAAATCATGCCCACTAAGTTACTGAGGTGATATGATAGATGAATAATACCATTAGAACACCCTTTTACAAGATTATCACAGAAAGACTTTTTGTGGGAAGAAATAATAAAAAAAAATGTTAATTTAATTTCATGTGTCATTCTCCAAAAACAATTCTTAAAATGTATTACATTGGCCATTTCTTAAAATTTTAAGACACACACTGTAGCATACCTTAAAGGCATTTGAATTGTGCCAGGGAATTGTGCCGAAAGTACTTTAGTTAAAGTAGTTTTAGTACTTTTTAGACCCTATTAAACCTAAAAGTGGATATAGTCAAACCCTTCCAAGGGCTGGTCTGATGGTTTTAACTACAAATTACATTTGAAACTGAAACTTGAAACCACCTAAACTTGATTTGCCAACTGATGTCAATGGATGTCTGGGTTCTTGAGGTACAGAGATTATTAATTGAAAGGACTGACCGTTTAAGCACCATTCCTAGCAATCGTACCAAAACCAGCAGTCTGCTAAGGACTTTGTTATTGTTTAAATTACGGTTTATTCCTTCCAGCAGTTTCTCATATCTTTTGAGGACCAATTAGTTATGATGTCCCTCCCCATGGTAGGCATAGTCAAAACCCATCCCACAGAATGGATGGCAGTGTTGCGTGTAACTATTTTTCATGTCTACATGATAAACGAACATGCAGACCTCCCACACATACAAACCCAGGCTTGGCTAATGATGACAAACATGTAAGACAACAACATGCAGCTAATTAGGCCTTAGGTCGATTACGCCTCATTGATATTGATGTTGCTCAACATAACTTTGCCCTTCCATCACTAGAACGCTCAATATACCCTCTTCTCCAAAATGTAAAATATAAATTTAGCGAGAACCTAATATAAGTAGTTTTAATTTGTAAAAAATTATGAGTTGTCAATAAAATGGATTTCCCCATAGGAGACCAATGAGACATCTGTGACACTTAAATTAAACTTTGAGCTTTGTCTCTTACCTCTCAAAATCTTAAGAGAAATAGTGATATAGACTCACATTTTGCATATAACTGGGAGTATAGGAGTTCTCAGTATTGTTTCTAATGAGTCTTATTTGTGTCTCCAATAAGTTTTCTTTTTATCTCAATGAAAGTCTCATCACTCTCATTGTCATCGAAATTGTGGCATTATGTCATATGTAGTTTGAATGTGCTGTAGTCTCTTTACTGTCCCAGGGGAAAAAAAGTAGGATTCTTGATTTAAAAAAAAAAACAATTGTAAGTATATAAAAGTCACTACACACGTGCTTTAACTTATTGTGCTTGATTTCAAATATGTTATATAGGTGCTTTAAAAAGTGTAGTTAAAAATAGATAGATACATTCAAATCTACAAAAAAAATGATATCATTTCATATTCGTATTTGCATTTGCTAATGCTTCACTGGGTATTCTGTGTCAATGTTAAATTTCAAATGCAAAAGCTGTGGCTTTACATTTTCAAAGTCCTGCCCTACCATACTGTGGACAATGTTCAAATGTTAATTCAAACTTTTTAAACTAAAATGCAATAATAAAAATGTCTTCAAATCAGTCTTCAACTGTAATTGTCTTAGTTGTAAACACTTTTGAATGGAAGTATAGGTCCTAGTTACATTGATTGCAGAAATCATTGTTAACTGATCTCTTTTAAAATGCTCTAAATTAATCTTTCGTCTCCAGTTAACAGCTACATTTCAATTGTGTAATACTTTATATCTTAAGTTGCGACAAGGCCCATGTTACAAGGGTATTCATGTTTCAATAATAGCTGAAATTTGAATTCATATGAAGTTTTTGTCTGTTTAAATTCTTTAACAAATGTCTTTTTTTCATTCCCAGTCTCTTTGGCCTACTTAAGGAGTCCTCTTGTTCCCTTGGGGCTTAGGTACTAAGCTGTGGCACACTTCCACCTCACAAGAGAATTATTTATATTGCCCAGGTCTGAGACCGGTCTCATTTGGGCTGGAACCATACAAAGCCCTCAGGACTTATATTCTGCACGCTGAAGGCCCCCAGAACTGGGAGTGCTGCAGAGAGAGACAGAGAATAAAACATAGCACCACACGACCCTTTGATCTCCCCTTTCCCTGAATGAGTGAGGGGAGAGAAGTCACCCGGCCGAGTCGGAGGGCGACGGGGCCGTGTCTCTGTGCCACCTACAAGCCATCCAGGATGGATGGCGAGAGAAAAAAGTTTCTGTAGATGCTATAGTAGAGCAGTCTTAGAGTTTTGCTTCATGCCGGGTAATCTTAGAAATAAATATTCCCTCGCATGCATATATACGTGAGGCCTAAGTCCCCAGAGTTGAGACTGCTTTTCAACAAATTCTTCAGGCTGAGAAATGCACCCTTTGAGGTAGATAATTTTTACAATGCATGTGCATTTGAAGTTTCAGTTTCTTTTTCAGTTTAAGCCTCCCTTATATTTCACTCTTTGATAATGTTGAGCGTGCGTACTTGAAAAGAAAACCAGTAGTTTTAAAACATGTGCAAAATCCAATTTCAAATGGATACACTCATGATTTTGTCAGTCAGAAACTGTTCGGATGTTTGAGTGTTTTCTGTGAATTAAATATATTTTTTTCTTTGCCAGCACATTAGGATAAAAATTAAGTCCACGTTTTCTTAAAAGTGGCTGTAGGTAGCTTCTGAATTTGGGTAGATATTATTCGCTTGGAGTCATGCTTTTTACCTAACTGTCGCATGGAAGACATTCAGAATACTTGCGGTCACTACTTGTCGCTAGCACGAGCAATGTCTTTATTCCAAGGATGATATTTTGTTCCTGATTGAGTGAAGCACTTCCTTGTGCAATAAAACAGTTTGTCACAGCTACGCAAGAGATGAGTTGAGATGAGTAGTGAATATTGAGACTTCAGGAAGAGTGATCTGAAAAGCGTTTTCTTTTATCTCCTGTGAACATTAGAATGTGCAAACAGTAGAGAGGCATTGATTATACATTTATAGAAAAAATAAGCATATAGTGGCTTTAAGATAACATAAAGTAAAAAAAGTCCTACTTTTTATTAGTTTATATATAGCATTATCAGCTCAAATATGAATCTAAACAACGCGTACACTTTCTTGATTACTTTTAGTCATAGTGAAATGTATTTCTGTTTTGTGATTAAGTACACCTCTTTCAAACCATGGATGTGCCAAGATGTTATTGTAAAAAAGATTGGATTTGACGAGCAGGCCACAGGTCAGAACCTATTAGCGATGTTCCAGCGGACAATGTGAGGAAGAGTGTCCATTTTCCTTCTCTTGTCTTTAGAAATGGCTCTGTCCTTCTCAGGGCAATTTGTTGATGATGCATGGTTATGATAAGAATTGAGTGAAGGGCCTGAGGCACCCGTAAGCCTACCTAACCCAAGCCTCTGGGCCGACACAGCTAATCTGCCCAGGTCTAGATTGAGCCCCTGATAGCAGAGGCTCCCTGATTGCTCCTACGCATCCCCGGGCTCTAGGCATTGAAGACACTTGTCGCTGATTTTGATTGACAGGTGGCCTGGCCATTGCAATCATCAGTGATGGATTGGACGTGAAGCCCCTGTTTGAACTAGTGTCTATCTCTATTATTACTGTAAGAATGAATTCTGTTCTTCCAACTGCAGCAAATATAAAATGAATAAATCCACATAGCCATCTTTAACCTGACAACCAGTATTCAACAAGAACCAAATCTAACATGGATATCAAAGAACAGGAGAACGACAATCATCTCTAACCACAAGCAAATAACAAAGGAATTATTATTTCATGCAAAGCAGTTCCTCAAACCTAATGCTTTCGATTATTACGTAATACAAGCCTACCGACCATCCAAGAAGGGTCCCTGTTTAAAATGTGTCTGGTACCCTGTTACTTAGGCTTGTGCTGCGGCATAATGAGCACAAATGCTTATCTTCGTTACTCCTGGCTCGGAGTGAATTTTTCTCAGATGTTTTCTTTTTGCTTCTCTTCAAAGCTTTAGAAACTGTGTCAATACCTGTAAGGAGACAGCCTATTTACAGGCCCAAGTGAGGACATAGATGAAGCTCATTGCAGCCTCTTGCATCACGGTGAATTACAGTATTGTCAATTGTTTCCATGCATCACAGTGAGCTGTCAAGCTACAGCAGCTGTTTTCTCACTACATCAAACATCTTTATTGACTATAAACTAACTATTGATAGAAAATCCCACCGCACACAAAGTGTTGTGTGTCCCGTAAATAAAATACAATATTCTTAAGAGGATATTTCAAAATACACAGGATTGGATGTTGTAAGATCCGTCATGACGTATTGCAAAATGAGCACCTCAAAAGACAATATTTTAATTTCGGCTTGGTTTGGGAGCATTTATGTCACTTGGGTTTTCGAGTGGACACCCTCCATTCCAGATGTTTCGTTAATTTGAGCCCACATTACCTCTAGAAGGCCTAATGGTGAGCAATGACGTCTTAGAGCCACCCTCCTCTATATCTGTTCTCGGCACGACCAGATGGTAAAAAATAAATAAGATCTTTTAAAGACTTCTACAAGTGAGTGATACTACTATACCTGTCCCTAATTCATAATCATGCAGGTTTTCAGTGCAAACTCTACTGGAATACTTACCACCTGAAAATAAGATAATCTTTCCCTATTGTGTTCCTGCAGGCTTGATAAATGATGGTCTGCAGGAAACACTTACCTTTATACGTTTGTCCTTGGTTTTTCAGCATGATGTTCTTTACTTTTGTACCCACAAAGTATCCTTCTTTTTCTTTTTCATTTTCTTTGTCACAGCCACTGGCTACTCCCTTCTGTTCAATGTAATGTTTTTTTTTTTGGCTGGTTTAAACCTTAGCCACATATTCCAAACTCCTTAAGTAGTTTGGTAGTTTGTATTACCACAAATCCATGGTATCCGACATCCACCGGGCACACATTTGTCCTCCAACCTTGCTGTTCTGCCTCACCTGCTAATTTGCTATGGCGGAGTTTCTTTCTTTATTGCTTCTTCCCACGGGACTGTAACCTCTATAAAATAAACAATTTGTTGTGTGTTGGACCAGAGCAATAGGTCTGGTTCTAAGTTGGTTACCACAATCTCCAATGGGACTCTCAATTGTTGGACGACATGAGCAAGCCTTTTCCAATCACATGTTCTTCTCAGCTGCCCCGAACTTTGTCTTGCTCTATAACTCTTCTTTCCCGAAACTCCTTCCGTGACAAAGCAAATATGGTGCATGGAGCCCTCTGCTCCAATTGACAGGGCATTCACTGTTAAGCGCCTATGCTCTATTGTTTCCGCCAAGCATTTTAGCACTTGATTGTGGCGCCAGGTGTATCTTCCTTGAGTGAGGTTTGTCTTGCATTCAGCAAGTATTAATTATAACACCATTGTTATTCTATTTGAGTAGACGCAAGGGGTACTGAGAAAATATAAAAGATTGACCTACAAAATTGTGCAGCATTTCGGCGGGGTCCCTCAGGGATCAGTCCTGGGTCCTATCGTTTTCACTTTATAGAAAGTCACCTGGTTCAGTCATAAACTCACATTGCCTGTCCTTTCACTGCCACGTGAATGGCACTCAATCAACATTCTCTTTCCATCCCTCTGATGCTCAGATGGTGCAACACGCATTGGCATGCCTGACTGATAGCTCAGTTTTGATTGCAACTCATCACCTAAAGCTCAACCATGACAGAAACAGGACTCTTCTTCATCCCCGGGAAGTCCAGCCCGTTCCAAGAACTAACCATCACCATTGAAAACACTGTGATATCCTCCTCTTTTACGTCAAAGAACCTGGGAGTCACCCTAGATGACCAGCTGTCCATCTTGGCTAACATTGCGGCAGTATGATGCTCTTGCAGATTCCTTCTCTACAAAATAAGGAGGACATGGCCCTTCCTTACAAGAAGGGCTGCGCACGTCATAGTCCAGGCCCTTGCCATTTTGTGCCTAGACTACGACAACTCCCTCTTGGCTGGGTTGACTCTGCGCACCAACAAACCCCTCCAGCTCATCCAGAATGTAGCCACTCTTGTCTAGTCTTCAACCATTCCAGTTCACTTTCACCACTCCTTTGCTCAACACACTGCACTGGTTGCTGATGGCAGCATACACAAAATTAAAGTCACTTTTCTTAGCCTATCGGGTGATGACTGTCACTGCCCGTTTCTACCTCGTGTCAATGCAGACCCTACACACTGTTCTGACCAGGGCACCCTTGTTGCCCCCTCACTCTGTGGAAACTGCAGCCAGTCATCCCGGTCAGAACCATTCTTTGTCTTTGTCCCTCAGTGGTATAATGACCTCCCCCTGAACGTCAACGCACACTTTCCTTCAAAACTTAAAAGGCTCACTTGTTTCAACTCCATTTTGAAAGAAATTGTTCATTGGATTTGCGATGGTCCTATTCTGTACCCTGGTGTTTAATGTAGCAATTGCTTTGCTCTTTTCGAAGTGATTCGGTTGGGATGCACTCATCTTATTACCTGACTTGTGTTTTTCTTACCTTTTCCTGTTGAGAGCATTGTTTTTGTCAAAGTCTCTTTGGATAAAGGCATCTGCTAAGTGCAATGTAATGTAACATAACCCTAACCCTAAGGTGAACAAAAATTTTTGTTTTGTTTAACAATTAAATAGTTTGAGTTCCCTTACTTTGTATTGCTAAGTGGATAAACACAGTTTGTTTAGCACGCCTGTGCTCACTCACAGTTGGTGTGATTAATTGTAATTACCGGCCAGAGACATTTGCTAGTGGACAGCAAACAGTAGACGCCTAGCTAATTTTCAAACGGTTCTTTGAGAAGGCCGACAGTGTGTGAACCATTCATCACACATGTCTCAGCTGAGCATCAAGCACACCGCTTTGTCTCCATCGGGCCTTTCAAGTACAAAGCCTCTTTAGAAAGGAGACGAGCAGCAAACAGAAATGATTTTTTGCATCCTCCTCCCATCTGGTTCCTTGATTTGTGAGGAAACAAAAATTCGCAGGGGATTGTCATTGCTGGCAAAAAAAGCTGCTCTGCCTATCTCCTCAGAACCTTTCTTTTTATGTTATTTCCCCTCTAAAGCCTATCTGTTTCACCTTGATAAGATAATAAAACAATCAAATATCAGAGATTGATTCTATGTTCAAAAGAATTAAAATAATCTTTTGAGGAACTTAATGTCCATTTTATTGTCAGCAAAAATGATAAAAACATCAGTCACATAATTTGCCAAAATAAATAATACATTTTTGATTGACGTTTTGACGTCTAATGGTAACAGTTCAAAGTTGTTAAACCAAAGACATTTCTTCACAATAACAGCATCATACATTGTGTCATTTGTCACCAATAAACATAACGAGGACCGTATGTGTCCTTTGTTTCCTTCATTCAAAGACAATTCGGAATAGAAAATATGTAATCTGAAAACTACAGAATCAAAAAAGCGTGTACATTTCCCACCAGCTGACCACAGTCACTCATACCTTTGTGAGTAGTAGGCTTCTATGTTGTGATGATCTTGCAATCTTATACAACAACAACTGAACAGTCAGCAAAGCTCTCTTTATAAATAAATGTTTCCCTGTTAGTTCAAGAGGTCTCCATTCAAAAAGGAGCACAACATGTTTATAGGGGATGATATATGGTACAGATTTTCGGCACCGCCACGTTACATATTTATCATACATGAAAACGGACCTGGCAATAGAAAGGCAGGCTCGAAGAAGAGAGACTGAAAGTCAAATACCACACTGTTTACATCTGTAAAATTCTCTGTCAGGAGGAAGAAAGTATGCTTTTCTGCATCCAAAAATGTACTTGTTCATTTACTAAATTGTTTAATTTAAATTTCTTAATGTTTCTTCACAAATATGTGCAATTGGCTCCTTGTCATACCGTGTAAACACCTTAGGTAGGTATGACCGACTGATCTGTTTGCTTGGCTTTTGAAGCCGCAAATCGATGAATAAATGTTAAACCCTTTCAAATCTCTTTGAGAACCCACCAAACCCAACAGAACAGGGACAGAGAAATTCAGGAGCAATGTTTTTTTTTTTTAGAACATAAAGAGCTAAAAAATATGCATCAAAGTGTTGGGTTTGTGCCCACTGCTGGATTGAAAGTACCTCTCCAGATATGTACTCTACCATCTATGCAATCTGCAGTCAATGGCTGGACCTGAGCCCAACGCAGAAACCTTTTAACGTCTTTGCTTACAAGGTTTCCTCCTCCCTCAAGTCACTTTTGAAGTCTATCTCAAAACTTGCCGCATCACACTTTTGAAAATCCATTCAAGGGAGGTAAACAAACCAAACCTTTGAAGTCAAGATGCTTTTTTTTTTTCTTTTCTGACCTCGCTTTGGTTGTCACCAAATCTTGCTTCCTCTGCACTATGGCAGATAAGTAAAATTTTTTCAGATATCAATAAATTACTATTGTGTTTTTTTTCTCTTTTGTCTACGTTTTGAAAACAGGAACACTCGAAGGCTATGAGAACACGCTGGTCCCATCACTGTTGCCATACAAATCAGCCAGCTTCTTGAAGCGGGGTCCCCAGTTGCTGAGGTAATCGTAGTTCTGCTCTGAGTCTGTGCTCAGAGACTCCAGGGAGCTGAGTGACTCTGCTACCGACCCACTGCCTTCAAAAGCATACGTCTGCAAAGAGTCGTAGGGCGGAGCCGACGGGTCCACGTCAGCGTCCTTCAGCCGGTCCCAGATGAACTCCCGGAAAACCACGTTGTCCGGTAAGGTCTTGTAGGTCGGACGGGAGGAGGTTGGATAGGGAAAGAAGGTGGGCGTGTCAGGGGTGACGTCCCTCCTGATCTTGGGGTCTCGGATTACATTTAGGTTACGGAGGGTCACCATGTCAAAGGCCTCTGTGTCTTCTTCTCCTCCCCCCTCGTCGTCGTATCGGACAATGTTCTCTCTGATGTCTCTCTCTTCCTCCAGGATCAGAGGCTCCTTCTTTCGCCGACGCATCGTCACAATTAGCAGAACCATCACTATGGCAAAAAATGTCAAAGACAAATTATTGTTTTTTAACTTGAACATTCGGCTGGAATAAAAAACAACAGGTCAAAAAACGAATACATGAACACTTTGTTCATATGATATTCACAAATTTACATTTGATCACAGATGAGCAATTATCTTAAGTATGATGATGATGATGTTGATGATGATGTCACATTCATCCAACATTTTGCACAACTTCAAACCAGCTGTAAACCCAACTAAAACTAGAATACATTTGGGCCCTGGTGGTTGGGAGAAATTGGCAGAAACCCCTCCTCTAACCCTTCTTCCTTCTCCCATACATTATTGCTGAAAATAACTCTCCGCACCCAAGCAAACTGGCAAATGTCTAATGATCCTCCATCCATCAATGTCACACGGGTGCCAGTGAAATATCGCTCCACAGGGCCATATTTCTTCCCCTTTCGACGTCTCTGGCTTCTGCGGGCTGGAGAGAGAGACCCAGGAAGGGAAGGCAAACACCGTTTCACAACCCATAATAAGGACATAAATGGAGGAGGTGGAGGGTAGGCGTGGTGTCACATGAAAGGCTGCAGGAGACGCTGATGAATGCATGGCCCTCACCATGCCATTTGGTGATTCGCCTTCCTGCGGTGGCCGATAGTCTAGGACTGGTCAGCACCCTCGTCTTAATTCAAGACGTAATCCACAGTAGAACTGCATCATTTATCCTCTACCAAACACTGAACCAAACTGCATTCTACATCTATTTGTACAACAAGGACTGGGACGTAAATGTCCGATTAAATGTGTGTTCAAAAAAGTTAAGACAGCCTGACAGGTCGTTTCCTTCCACTAGCGCCACAACATATTCCAAATTATATTTCGATTCTTCAGGGCTTTTCAAAGTGAATTACAAAGTGGTACATTGAAATAGAATATTCTCAGCGTTTTCCAGTCAGCCCCTTTAGGGTTTTGTGCCTAGAAGCCAGACACGGCAAGTCACAAGCTTGGAACTGGCCAATGACCAATCATGTCCTACTAGAGCCGCAGGAGGATGACTTAGCATAGAAATAGTCTGTCTTTGGCAGCCATAAAATGGCAGGTACAAAACGCCAGTATGACATATTTAGAATGGACTGAAAACACATTCCTCATGCAATCCTTTTCATTGCCGATTTCCATAGATGATGCAAATTGCGAATATGAAAAATATGTCTGGATGCATTCAGCCTTATACTAGATTGTCTTTGAGTTGCTCAAACGATCCATCAAGTACAATCAATGCTGCACAAGGAGTGTTTTCTGTTCCTCCCCCTATCCTTGATAATGTGCATCATCATAATGAACTGTAGCATATATAGACCCTTTCTCATCCCAATAATGTTGCCTCGCTTCTTGCTGTGCTGAGTTCTTCAAAGCTCTGAGTAATTATTCACTTGGTGAATCAGTCGCAACGCCCCTATCCATCTTTCAGGCTACAAGGGCATTCAGCAAAGGAACTTCAAGCTTTTGAAAAACTTGCTAAAATGCCACTCATATGTAATTTGCCCAATTCACAAAATATCTTGTAAAAAGACAAAAAGCCACAATAGATACATTTAAAAAATTATAATTATCGCTCTGTGTTTTTTGAATGGCTCTTTATTTTTATTCTAGCCTGGACAGACAAATACAATGCCTACACACAAAAAACGAGATGGGCAGACTAACTGTTTGGCAATTTAAGGCAGAAAACTATCCTTCTTTAAATAATTCGAATAGACATATCAAATGCTGTCTATGGCAGCAAACCTCTACTGAGGACTAGTTGGTTCTATAGGATTCAGGTTGCTAGAGCAGAACAATGAAACCTTAGAGTTAAAAAATGAATCAAATAATTGTGTGTCAAGTGTATCTAATGATTTATATGTAATATTGACAATATTGATAAGCACACCAATTACAATGTATGACCTACAGAGAGGGACATGTTTTGCTTGAGGTAATTTAGTGTAAGGATATAAGGATGTATTCTCTAATAATTACACTGGAGCAGCGGCATTCCAATATACAGCTCTGGAAAATAAATGTAATCTGTTGCAAAAAGCACTTTCTCTGGTTGTACTATAGATCTCAACATTTACCTTTTCTTTTTACTCTGCAAATTACTGACATTTCTCACGCATTCCAAATAAAAAACATAAGAATGCAAAGTAGACAAGTTCTATTAACTACAGAATTCTAATGTTTTGACTTTAGAAATCCAATTTTGCTATCTATCTATCATGTTGTTAGAGTCTGTGTGTGATGACTGATAACTAGAATCCATGCCATCCGGGGCTTGCAGAACAGTGGCTACCTGCTCTCCTCCCTGGCCTGGTTGGCAGATGAAAGTCGGAGAGGAGAGGTTTTAGACTTGAGAAAAGCCCCGTGCCTGACAGCACCGGAGGACGAAGGGCAGAGACAGCAGCAGCAACAGCGTCACATTTAGGCCCTTTTCCTAGGCTCTCCTCTCATCCAAAACAATGCAATCACAAGCAATCAAGAGCCCCCGATTGCCGCCTGCAGATTGAGGAATGCCTTTATGGAGTCACGTAAGATCTGAAGAGTGCTACGGAGTGAAGTGCTAAAACGTTGCTCAAGGGGAGTTGTTGCGCATGGCTGGGGATGGGGCTCCATAGGGGGAGAAGAAAGAGGATGTAAGGGTGAAGATTGATCCAGTGGAGGAAAGCAAACCGATGGGGACACATAAAGACATGCACGCACATACACGCAACGCTGATCACAAAAGCACACACACCCACACATTCACACATACCCAGGCACAGAGGCTTGGAGGTGTATTAAACTACAGGCCATTAGTTCTAAGAATGTGGCCAGAGGCCATGCGGTGCGGCATAGAGCAAGCTTTTCATTAGTAATACTGGGTTAGGAGCGGCACGATCACTCTCTGCCCCTGTTGCTCTTTGAAGTTTTCATTCTTCACCCAAAAAAGAATTCTCTTCAGCAAGAAAAAGGAGAAAATCTTGAGAGGGGCTGAAATAAAAAGACAGACTCGGCCTCTATATGAAAAAACGTCTTTTTTGGTTATTATGTATCCTATTTAGGTTCCAGATTGAGTTGACTAAATCATGGAAATATTGTTCTGCTCCTCACAGAGCCATCCCAGTGGGTCAGCGCATTTTATGAGAAGCAGTTACACTACAGCTGTTGAGGATGGCTCAATGCACCTTAAGTATATTCCTTGTGTAAAGCTAACACATTTTAGTTTACATGTATAATTACAAACAGGTTACCAAATGTCCCTACACATGCTCGAGACAACTACTGATAAGAGCTGAGGATGTTGGGAGCAGAGGATGTTGGCAAGGTTCCTGGACGCAGATCCCTTCCATTACTGTCGTCCTTGATCTAAATGTATTGTCCTAATCACCAAATTTAATCAAGTAAGGTGATTAGGCCAACACACACCAAACCAGAGGTAAACATCTTCCAATAATTAGTTAATTAGGTAAGACAATGTGGAATCTAGACTAAAACACTTAGATTGATCTTGACTTTAAATCATCTGAGAAGTGGGAACTATGTAATGTTTTAAAATAAATAAATGTGATACATTTTTCGAATATTCCGGGGTTCTCCTGGTTAAAACTGAACACATTTTGTGGAAATTGTGAAAACGGTCATTTCTGTATGTAAGGGGTTAGCATTTTTTGTTGTGCTCCTAAGCTTATCATTAACGGTTTTATCTTTGAATGAGTTCTGCGAGTCTACTCTATAACAATTTTTGAACTTGGTATTTTGTGCATGCGAAGAATAAACACATCTTGTTAGGGTAAAAATCACGGTGGCCCTGAGATGCCAAACGCACTGAGTTTGTGCTTTTGTATTTGCAGTGCGTTTCTGTAATGTGTTCTGTGTTGTGTTGTCTGAATTTGCAGCACATTTTCTAAACGACTGTGCTTGTGTTGTCAAACTGATGCATGTTTTCCTAATTTGCTTTTGCTTTGTCTATTTGCATGTGTTTTCTGAAGTTACGGAGTGTTAGTATCTCAGGTCCACCATCCAAAATACAGTTTTTATTTACTACCAATTAATACTTCCGTGATCTAAAACGAGGATTATCCGATTCCCGAGACAGGTGTAAATCCAAATTTAGAGCCAAGACAATGATGCTAACCACAACATTCTCCACACAGATAATTAGGATATGGCTGGTCTTACCAAGAAGTGTGAGGATGCAGCCTAGGATGGCCATAAGGGCCCCAGTGCTGAGTCCAGTGGCTGTGTAGGCCACCGCTCCACACGATAGGGCCACGCCGTCCGAGTCACACTCACAGACACGCACTGATAGCGTGTTGGTGCTGCTGAGGGCAGGGCTGCCACTGTCCTTGATTAATACAGGAAGTCGGTAGAGGGGCTGTTCACGCCTTCGGAAACTGCCGCGCTTGGTCACAACGGAAGCAGTGTTGTCTGAAAGGGTTAGCCACAAAATTCTTCAATCACAAGACGGGAGAGGAGAAGAGAGCTATAAACATATGGTAAGGCTTAGCTTAATTTAATTATTAAAATTTTTATTTATTCTGAGACGGATAAAATTGATGTGGGTGAATGTTAAGATGCACTTATAATTAAAAAGCTGTAAAACAGTTGTGTGATATAGCTAGTTATTTATAGAAATTACTTAAGTTTAAAGAAAATTCTTTAACAATCCTTAACATGTATCAATGGCAATTGACTGATCAAATAGCTAAAAAGAAGGCTTAATCAAGAGTTTGGCAAACTATTGCTGGCTTATTAGGAATGAGAAAGTGAAATTATTCTTCATAAGGAAATCAAGTGCATAACAGATGGGAGTAATTAACACTATTCATAAAATCACTGGAATATCCTTCGCTGCTTCTGGCCACCTGCCAGAAAACAAAATTGTAGGCCAGAGTTCACAATGAAATAACCAACAGTCACACATGGAACTAAACCAAAGAATGCGGAGAATAAACAAAACAATCACGCAAACCAAAGAGAAAATGCAGTAAGTACTGGTCTCATTGGTTTTGGGTACGACATTTACCAGCGCTGACTGACTTATGACCAGAAATTACGATCATACTGTGTGACCCAACTGAAAAATACATACAAGTTAACGGTCAGCAGTCTTGAGGTTACTGACAGATACTGTTCAGTATTGTGAGTAAATTGTGAAGAGTGAATAAGGCTACCTTTGTTGTCTCTTAGGGTGAAGTTTGGATTGCCTGCTACAGGTGCATCCAGGGCAAAGTAGAAACGATGGCCACTTGGAGGTTCGTCCTTGTCAACAGCACTAATAGTCTGGATCACCTACAGATACATGGAGAATGAGAGAGAGACAGAGAGACAAATGAAAAGAGTGAACCAATCGGTCAGTCATGATTCTGTTTTATGAGTGGTTTATGTGTATTATATATTATTGTAATGCAAACTGACCGACTTATTGATTGGCGCATCGATTGATTGATTAATTTCAGTGGTCCATTAATGGGTAGGTTTATTTTACAATGCGATGTCAGTTTACTATATAGTTGGTGTATGAATAGCAATCCATGCAGTTTGATAAACATGATCCCGTTGAATCACTTCCACTTTGGTGTAGATTTATGCACAAACTAACATAAATCTTTCTTAACACCGGGCCAGGGTAATGGTGTGAGTAAAATCAGACAGATCAGCTTGATTTAGATTTGCAGAAAAGATTGATTGTATAATGTTGGCTATGGTTTTACAACACTTATCACTGGAAGTAAGTGCTCATTTGGCAGGAGTACCACAGCCTTTTAGGGATGAGAATTTACTTTAACAAAGCTGGTACTTAAAAAGGTAGAGAAATGTTTTATTTTTCTCTGAAGCAAATCATATTTTTAGTCCTCTGTCTGGGTGGCAATGTAAGTACACCCGAAGCACTAACGTTCTGTGCTGTGTAGATGCTTAAAATATAAACAAAGATGAATACTTGACTATATATTATCAGATGCACCTACTATGGCTACAAGGTCAAACATGTAATCATTATAGAGCCAGTTCTTGATCTGCATAATTTAACGTCGGATACAATCAAGATGTACACATATAAATATACAATATACAATACATATTCTTATTTTTTCCCAAAAGCTATGCATGACTAATCTGTAAGGCATTACTATTACATTATCCAATAGTGTGAATATGACTCAAGATAAGGGCTGCTCATAGCTTGCTGGGGGCAAAATAAAACACCAAGTAGAATTTTTTGCTCGTGGTTTCTCATGGACTAAATGTTACATATTCAGAAACTCTTTTGCCTTAAAAAACACCAACTGTGTAATAGAAAAGGTGAATCATTAGTACTAAATAAAAAAAAACATTTGCATACTATGTACTAGAAACTACCTATACTAGTAACATGTAGTCTTCTAACACCCATCAAAGAAAATCTGTCCTGAATCACGGCACGTTACAGAAATGATCTGAAGCATTTCAGTCTCAAACATCTCCTCTATTCATACACGGTGTCCATATGGCCAGTGAGGGTCAGTCTCAGTGGGTGTCACTGCAGAAATGTCCTCACAGCTTCACAGCCAGCCATCTGAATCCGTTTTGCAGGCAGTCTTACGAACCAAACTTCGCAACTCCTCAAAACTATCGACATCATCAAGGATGTCTTAAAAGCATTTCACATCAAACTATTGCTTGCCAAAACTACATCCAACGCTTTATTTAAAGTAACCTAAGGCAGAAAAAAGTGTGAGAAAAAAAGAGGCAACAATCCATCATGTGGGAAAAGAGGATTATCAGTTGTCATCTGTGATTAAATGTTCTGGTTACAAGCTGTCTAGATTTGGAGTAGGTGGTAACAAAGAATCCCTGCCAATTATCAAAACTGGCAAGCGGAATAAACTTGTATGAATATCAGGCTCCATTCCCAGCTTGAAGCACTGTAAATCATAAATAAAAAGTACATGCGTGTCTGTTTCAAATGTTTTGGAATTCGGCTGAATCTCCTTTGAAAAGTGAACATTGAGCAGAGGTCCTTCACCTGTATTTTGTGACAACATTGCTCACTGAGACCCAACAGTGCAGCATGTGCAAATAAATAATCAGGTCTTACAGAGCAGCTCACAAGAGACGCCATTCAGCTTCTGTTCACAACAGAAACTCCTATTTCTCCACAGCTCCCCTTGCCTTGTGTACGGGAATGTAAATTCCAGGTCGGATAGAGATGTCACTCAGGGCTCATCCACTGACTGCTGGAACACAAAGAAATGTGAACCCCTTTGATGTCCTTTGAACATCACGCACGGTTTTTCAGCTTACCTGACGTTCCTGGTCCCCGTTGGGGGCGAGGGGACTATAAATCAGCCCTAAATCAAGCCCTTTGTAATGTATAATGCTTTTCATTAGCCTGTCTCTAATGCGAGACCTTTTCAGAGCGTCTTCAGCAGTGGATCTTGATATGGACAGGAAGAAGCCGACGGAAAGGAGAAAAGACACGGATGTGGGCATAAATTGATGTGTAATTAAAATAACCACAGTTTCCAGATGGGTGGCTGTCAGGGGCCAGACTGATAAACTGGGATGAATCATGGAATAAATGGAGCTCTGTGTATACACATGGGGCCAAAAAAGCTGATGACAAAAAAGATGCCAATGCATAGGTGTTATAAATAGCAACATTTTAACAAATATGCACAATAAGGACAGAAACACACACACACACACACACACACACACACACACACATAATCACACACACTCACACACACATACATACACACACACACACACACACACACTGTGTATCGTAACAACAATTATAGTTAAGTGACAGACAAATTGCATTCACACAAAGACGGATGGGCACCTATCTAGTTAGAGACAAGGAAAGAACAGGCTTCAAATGAGTCTCCTGGTTTGGTCTAACCTTGAGTGTGAGACTCACTTTCATTTTGGATTTAGTAATTTGTTTTTAACTTACTACAACATGCCAAATGATTACCCTGGTTCTACTATTTAAATGGAAAACGTGTTCTCAACGATGTCACAATTTCATTGTGGCGGCTTCAATGTGTTAAAAGGTTTGTGTGGGGTTTATTAATACATTTTTACATGTACCTTTTTGGGGAGCATATTTTAGGTCTGGAAATCGGTCATAGTGATTTATTTAGTTACTTTCATTTAATTCTGCTGGACTCAACCCATTACGGACAGCCACTTGCAGATTAGGATGGTGATTGAAAATTGAGTGGTGCGTAAAAATAATAATTGGTGTCAAATGGGTGGCACTTCTGATTGCCATGGTGATGTGATGGCTGTCACCAGGGGTTGTGTTGATTTGGAAATTGGGAGGAGCTGCCTGGAGTTTTTCACACCTCTCACTGTGTTCTCTGCCTTGATACCCCCCTGTGACATCAACACCCAAAACAACACTCACATCAGTAACACCATACCAACCAAACACACTGACAGACACCACATGCGCGGGCAGACACATGCCGCGAACAAACATACATATGCCATGCGCACATATGCACATACATGAGCTGCCTGGTTTCATTGCAATCAATACAAAATGTCATCTTTCAATCTCTTTCCATTTCTATATGTCAGCTCTCTTTATTCCATATCGATCAGCCACAAATGTCTAAAGTGTGAGGCTCTCCGGTCCCAACGACAACGCGACCAAAAATACTATACAATCCGGAGATTCAGACAAATCGACATTTCTGAGGATTAACTGACCCCCTGTTGAGCTATCTGGCATTGGGAAGAGTGGGCAGAATTTGAATTCCATAGTAGTGGGGCAACGGCATGGCAGGGCTACTTCAGGCGGGCAACTCAAGCTACCGCTATTCCATACGTCAAACCAATCCATCACTCACATAAGCTCATCAGTTTGATATGGTCTTTTTAAACCACAGTTCACTCGCCACGCTGGCTCCTACAACTGCTCCACCGCTTATGCCTGCCAACACTGCTAGGCTCCTGTTCTTTTCGCTGCACACCCACCTCCACCCCAGCCTCCACCTGCTGCTGTTGCTCAGTGTTTGTCAGGTGAATCTGCAGGAATCTGATCTATCAATGGTCGCACGTTGAGTGTTTGAATATGACCATGGGCCGGAGGGTTATTTTGAGCAGCAGACCCTTGACGCCAACTTTCAGTGCATTGCCTTGTTACAATGCAATTAACAGTGCAACATTTCACAAGTTGTTCTGACTGAATTCTAGTATTGAACTGAGTGTGCAAACTGGCTAGATCATTTCAACATCTTGCAACAAGTCAACAAGTCAACTTTAAAAATGTTTCTCTTATAAAGTACTGAAGATATATCTTTGTTTCAATTTGTGGTTTGTTTTAAGGTATTCATTTTATTCTGTCATGTCCTGCAAATGATAGACATGTCTTCACCAAGTCAGGCAAACAGATCTAAAGCATATCATCTTTCACCAGAGAGAAGAAATTAAAAGGTGTGGGTGGAAACGGACTT
Organism: Galaxias rostratus; assembly: GCA_036024795.1. Taxonomy (NCBI): domain Eukaryota; kingdom Metazoa; phylum Chordata; class Actinopteri; order Galaxiiformes; family Galaxiidae; genus Galaxias; species Galaxias rostratus. The sequence goes on from JAVQJS010094431.1 coordinate 18,543, forward strand.
TCAGTACAAATGATTTAAACGACTGACCCTATTTAAATAACATTTGACACGGCAAGTTAAGTGCTCCTACAGCACTTGTGATCCTGTCAACGCATAGCGTGCTACAACTTCAAGTGTTGACCTTTGAGAAGCAAACAAAAAAACCGTAACAAGCAAAGCTTGCAACTTTAATGAAAACTTCCCACACAAAGCCTGTGCCAGTCAGTGAGCGCTTACGGATTCTGGATCCGCTGGGGGCTGGTGCCAAGGGAAGGGGGAGGGGCAGGGTGGCGGATTGGGGGCAGCAGAATGCCAAGAATGTCCATTCATGTATGTAATGGCTACACTGATGGAAATGATTGTAGCGCATGACCCCACTGGTGGTGCCCCCTCCACCCTGTTGTAATATCAATTAATATTATGGCAGAAGACAGACGCAGCGATGATCCGTAACAAGTGCCGTCTCTGGAGAGAGCTAGTGCCACGAGACGGCCTTAATTAGGGCCTAAAAGATGGCAGGTTATTCCGACCCTGTGCTCCCTGTTAATCTGCACCACGAAGCCTCCGCTGTGCCGGTCTCAGCCCCGGCCACCAAATGTTATTATTTCATCTTTGTCACAAATGAGAACAAGCCCCTGGGCAAGGCGAAAAAGCCAGTGGGCGTCCGTGTATTTGTAATGAAGCTCTCTGCTCATTTGCAGGTGTGAGTTCAGGGTCTAGTTAGCGCTAACAGCTACTCCTGAACGTGGATGTAAGTGTGGGGAAATATTCAATTATCACAAAAGGTAGGTGGTGAGCGGCAGAAACGATATACATCCGCCAACTCCTACACGTAACTGATTCCTAATTGGTATCCAAATGGTGCATTCAATTTCCATTGTCAGATGGTGTACAATGCTGTTCTGTTACGTGTAAGTTACACAACAATACTGCTACTATAAACCAGAGAGAAATGTTTAATATAAGACCCAAGTTTTTTTTTGAACAACAAACAGCAGCAGCTTACATTAAACAATTCTCCAAGTCTAGAATGCAACCATGTGGTAAAACAGGCTTCAGGCTTCACCAACAATACACAATCACACCACAAACAAAACTCTGCTGGTCGCCATATATACTAGCTGCAGACCTTCTTTCCTTGTCTAGAGGTTTATTTGTTACTTTCAGCGAACAATGGTCCAAAACTAAACACCTATTCAAAGAGTTCTCTCAGGGGTTGGAATGGTTGGTCTATTAATATGGCAAATGGAATGTCTGCTCTCTATTTCTTTAAAGCTCTAAGGATTTTTTTCTCCGCTATCAGCACACAACCCAGGTAAGGAAGATGACACCACATCAAAGAAAACCGCAAATCATTGTGACAAGACAAATCATCAAAATAACAGACAAATTGTGGAATCATGCATTGAATGGTTTTAAGAAGAACAGATGGTTCTTTATTGGAAATAAATGCCAGGGCAATCTGTCTAATAGAAAAAGGCTGTAAACAATTTATCATAAAACAATTTATTTCTTGAAAGCCTTGAATAGAGGATCAATTCCAATAGTGAGTTAGTTCATTGTGCTTCCTTTTTAATAAACTACGTGGAGGAAGTCGTTTTCATTGCTAAACAACTAAACACATGCACACACAATCCCCAAGCACACACGCCTATTATTGGGCATGCCTTTCCATTTATATACAAAAGGTAGTGTGACTCCCATTGCAAAGTGTCGCCTCTAGTCTAGGCAAAATATATTTTTAATGCACCATGTAAAACCTATGTCACGACAGTTCAGTGTTCTAAACCGTTTGTCTAAAGTGACTCTGGAAATTCTGCCTAATGCGTGTGTTACCTCGCCCTAATCTCAATTCACCTCTTTCTATACAGTGTACAAAACGGGGAGAGACTTTACCTGTTTAAAACTTTATACTATGTATCAAGTAGTCACTGGAGCTGGACACCATCGGCTGACAGCTCAGCCATCACAAAGCCACCCCTAATGTAAGCATTATCTGCTTTGGCCCAGTAATTACACATCTACTGCACCTTTTTCCTGCTGATGATGCCGTCATGGCCGACTGCTGGGGCTGTGCCCTGTAGGGTTGGATTGCTATTCAATAATGGAGGGGACCTAGGGGAGGATACACCAGGGAGACGAGAAGCACTTTGTTCAAGGCAAGTCATAGTCTGTCGGTAATAATGATCAGGGAACAAAGAGAAGGGATCTCGTGAAAAAATCTACTAGATTAATTTCACTTAATATGTATAGATAATATCTGGTGATAATAACATTCTGTAGAATGAGATGGGGAATCAATATGTTCTCATTACCTATGGTGATGATGGCGATAAGACTACTTTTACTTTGGTTTGCAAAGTGTCTACTGTGATCGGACAACTACATCGAACCCTGCTGTTGTAAGCCGCAGACTTGCATATGCAGACAAACACATAAGCAAAAACAGACACGGAAACAGACAGGTAGATAACAGAACAGAGCAGGAGAGAACAGAATCAGATTTTGGGCTTTGAGAACTCAAATTAAGAGATTACGTGATTCATGTTAGCCTTTCATCTGGAAGATGAGTTATGCCGTGGCAAGTGGAAAGATTATAAATATGAAGGCGATACATTATCTCATACATTTTAGTACCAAAGGTACGCAATTGAACACCAAAATGCCCACAATAAGGAGTTTCCCCAGACCATCCACGAAAACGCAGCCACACTTCACTGGCACCTAATGCACAAAGCTAACCATGTACATAAAAGGTTCTCGTTTTGCTGATGAAATCATTTGCTATTTGTGTACCCCCTTCTGCGAGCACATGACAAATAACCTATGAAGGGGGAATGCAAATAACGTACTTAAAAGCGCCTAATAGCCATTTCCAATACAATGCATCATTATGATCAATTGTACTTATTCAGTTCTGCACGCCCGCTTTTTTTGCCCTTCGCCTCTGATTGTATTTCCCAAATGCCAAGAGTAGACAGATCGCCATTGCCGGCTCACAAGTCATTTAGCTACAATGAGGCCAAGTGCTAAACACAGGGGAAATGCATTGCACGGCCCGCGAGTCTGACACGCCTTACCAACGGCACACAGTCTCCAAGCTCTGAAGCCTCCCTTTGCTTGTTCTGTTTTCAGGGTGTTGCAATGCATTTTCCGCACCAGTAGCCAGCACACTGATCCTGTAATTATAGCCACCATCTCGACCCCCCAACCCCCTCCCCGCCCCACCAAATGAGGAATCAGACCCGGGCAGACACACACTCCAACCCAGCATGAAATATCATATTAATGTGTGATAGCATTGTAGAGTCAGACCACAGGCATATTTAAACACTGCCATTAATTTTGCTGGCAGCCGCAGAGGGAAGATACGAGCAGATCTAATGAACGATGGAAGCGTCAACCACACCTGCAATTGGATACAGAGTATAACTTTCTAAAACTGATCCCCCCACCGAAGAAAATGACCTCAAGATTAAAAATGTAATGATGGCCCATTGCAATTCTTTGGGGTCATGCAGTACTTCTAGACTTTGAATAGTCAAAAAGCACAAAAAGTAACAGTACATGTGTATGGAGAGATGCAGGGTGTGTACGGTGTCTCACCTGTCCTGGCATGGTTTCTTCACAGAGTAGGGTCTCATACTCAATGGCAAAGACTGGAGCGTTATCATTTATATCCAAGACCGTTATTAACGCAATGCCTTTTCCAATCTGTGCTGGATCCTCTGAAATGCACAGAGAGAGACAGAGACAGAGAGAGACTGTTTTTCATCCGGGGAAATTGTAATATTTTGAATTTTTAACCAGATTTATTTTTTAAATGCTTAACTTTACTGTATGTGTGTGTGTGTGTGTGTGTGTGTGTGTGTGTGTGTGTGTGTGTGTGTGTGTGTGTGTGCACGTGCAGATGCTGGTCCAACTTCTAGAATATTGATCTTGTTCCTGCCTTTTTAATTAATCACAGAGGTTGAGAGTGCCGAGGCAACCAAGGCACGAGCGCCCACTCTAATAACATATGCAAAGCTATCCCATCAGGCCAGGCTTACTCTGCTCGGGTAGGGGATGGGCCACAGTGATCAGGCAGCTAATTAGGCCTGGATGCGGAGCTGATGTGGGAACCACCACTGTGTGTGCGGACATTCAGAGCTGCTCGGCGGCCCGGCGTCTTGACACACACTGACGGCTAAATGGCTGTGTCTGAGTGCGGGGACAATGATTTAGCCTGGCATCGCTGCCACACTGAGAAGAGACGACGTGCTGACATTCGGGGTGGCAGATTTGACGCTAATAAAAAGGACGCGTAGCGCCCCGGGGCGCAGACTTGTTGTCATTGGCGCGGTTGAAGCACGGCGGATGAAATGTGAGCGACCGCAGCTCAAATGCACAACATCTCTCCACCAGAAACACTCGGTGTCCTTTGTAGTGGCATGGGGCAATTTTCAGCCCACTAAACACTATCGGAAGAAGCACGGCCCTGCCTCAGACTCTGGACTGCTTTCAACCGAAAACAGAACAGAAGTGTCAGAAGGTGACAAATGGCGTTTTTTGCACCCGCCGGGGCCATGTATGACATTTCACAGGGTGGTGATCAAATACGGGTTATGTGTTAAGATACCATGGGTAGACTGAGGAGAGCAGAACTGAAAGGAAGGTCGATGGCTAAAAAGCCCATCTTGTCCGAGATCCTTTGAGGCTCCGAAGGTAAAGTAGTGTACTCCATCTATTGATATACACGGCCGTCCACAGGCCCATCTGAAGCTCCTGCCAATGATTGCAGCGGGTGTAGCGTCTGTGCAGCTGCGGCGTGAAGGACGCCTGTGTAAGAGACACGCCGGAGAGGAAAATGCCCCGCGCCCTTGAAGCCATCCGGGGACGAGGGGGGAGGGGGGGCAAGCGGCAGCCCCTATCTGCCGCGTCACATTAGCATAGTTCAGCCGAGGGTGAACACGCCGGCCCCTAGTCAGCACTTCAGCTCCGCACCCCAGCCCAACTCAGGGAGACCCGGAGGTCACGGCGACCGCCCCGCCTCTGAATTAACATTCCCCGACAGCCCCACCGCGACCCAAACGCCTCCTCACGTTATTGTTGGCATGGTGTGGGGAGACGGGACGGGGGCCATCGGTGGCCGGGGATGCTGGTGATTCATCTAGCTGACAGGGCTGAGAAGACCGCAACGCTTTCACAAAGTCCTCATAGAGTAATAACATGACACCGTCTGACTCGGGACACCTGGCAGATGGATTCACCTCGGTGACGGTGCGTGAGTGTGTACTTACGGCTCTCCATGGCTAAAATTGTGATGTTGTGGACCGAGTTGGCCTCTCGATCGAGGGGCTTGGCGGTGCTGAGGACTCCACTCAGGGCATCCACGTTGAAGAAGCGCTCCAGGTCTGTGTTTCTGTCGATGGAGTACCTGGGCACCGACAAAGAGGACAAGAGCCTTTGTACGAACAATATAGCTACTTATTATTTTCTCTGTCAGTCAGTCGCCAAGGTAGTGGATAGAAATGCTTTAGGAGTTAAAATTGTGCAGGAGTATAACAGTTTCTACAATAAACTACAGTTAATTTGATCCACGCATCCATCCATTCATTTGTGGCACTATTTTCCCAATGTAGCTAAAAAGAACAAAGGTTCTTCATAATATTGTGCTAGTAATCATTCTGGAATCATTAGTTGCAGGAAGAATTGACAATACACATTTTAAATGCTCCATATTGATCTACATCAATATTTGATCAGTTGGAAGCTACATTATATCTAGCCTTCAGTTGATAAATGCTGGAAGCAGAACAGACACTACCAATTCTCCCAGCAAATCCTATTTCTTGAAAAATATGACAACTTCAATTAGCCTGTATCCAAAGGGTATTATACATTGTAATCCAATTCTTTGGGTTGCATTAGTTCCACAATAATTGTAATTTTAACAGCGGTAGTGCAATATATTGCAACTGCTGATAGTAGCAACAGCAGCAAAAAGAAGCAATTTACTAACTACAATGTTTAGGGTAATTTGATTTTCTTATTAAGATTACTAACAATAGTAACAGTCCAAGCATGAATACCATGCAATATTCTTTCAATTATCGCATAATGATAGGAAGTCCTAGGAGTGAAAACCTCCAGATTGCATTTTGGAGAGCCTGTTTTGTGTTATAAATGCCATGATGACACTGGTAAAGAGCTTTGGCCGTCCTGAGGGAATGCCCTTCTCATGTTCGAGATGGCACCACACACCATCTGGCTTTTAGTCTAAGGGGTGACTGGATTCAAGTAGCAGTGGGTTCAGAGGTTTTGCAGATACTGCAACGCTCCTGGTAAGGCAATCTAAGTAAAAAGATCACTTCCGTCAAGGAGTTTTTTGGTGGTTCTGGCACATACAACACGCACGTCGACATTTAACATGCGGCACTGTTTCAAGTGAATGCAACAGGATTCAGCCTCCCTGGGGAGGACAAGCTAGAGAATAGGGGTTATTTGAGGAGACTGGTTCCATTTAAGAAGATAAGGGGGACTAGGAGACTAAGAGAAGGAGATTGTCTCTAATGGTGTGTAATGACTTGTGCTTTAGCTTTACCTGATGCCACTGTTCGAGGTATCTGGGTCATGAGCAGAGACCTTTCCAATGGATGTGTCCACTTTGGAGTCCTCGGAAACAACCATCTTGATGAGTGGAACGGAAAAGACAGGCGGTTCATTCACATCCTCCACTGTCACTTTGACCGAAGTCGTGTCACTAAATGGACCGGCCGTCAAAAAGTTGGAATCTATGTGGCGATTGGTGGCTTCAACTCTCAAGGAAAAAGTACTCTTTGTCTCGAAGTCGAGAGGCTGAAAAAAGGTAGAGAAGAGGAAAAAAACAGTCGACAACACTCCAAGTAATAAATACATCTATTGAAAAAGGATTTTTTTGTCTTTCCTGTTTGCCTTTATGTAAGTGTGATAGGCCGTGAGGTAATAATAGAAAAATTCAGAGTGCAGCCCTCAAATGTTACAAAGAACCTTGTGAATGGCAAGGCTAAAAATGCACCTTGATGGTCACATGGCCTTTCATGGTCTTGTGCAACATGGCAAGGTTGTCCTTTAAAGACTCGATGCAACCTTCCATTTATTCAGACTACCACCTCCCTCTTTCTCCCGATTTTTGTGTTGACTTATTGTATACTGTGAGAGTGAATTATCGATTTCAAGAAACACCTATGGTGTTGAAAGGTTTTTGAAAACATTTGTTGGGGCTGGTAATATATGATATAGAAAGACATTGTTGTGACACTTTCATTGTCTCATACCCTTCTCTGTGAGGTGGCTGTCTCATACTGGACCAAAACCAACAAACTATAAAATTCTCCCATCTGACGAGTGCTGTATGGCCTTTACACAATAATGGCTGCCTCATTCGTCGGCCAACAAACGACAATGGCCTGTCTTGACAGTGGCATGAGCTGGGTGGATCTTTTTTGTCTCTCTCTACCGTGTACATCAGCAAGACCAAAAACAAACTAAACCTGTTTACATTTTTGATCAGGAATTATCCATCGATGTGTTTCTGTTGTAGAACATTGGGTTTGTATGGTGGACTTTGACGTACCTTCAAAAGCAGGATTACTCCTTCCTGTGTGTCCTCGTCTGTGGTGATGTTGAACATTCCAGGCCCATCTCCATCCATTATTCTATAGTTCATTTCTGCATTGGAGCCTATGTCGGCATCCAACGCCTTGATATTGGCCACAACAGACAACACTGGCAAGGACTCCAGGACAGTGAACTGATAGTTTTCTGGGAAACAACAACAGATGAGTGTAGGAAAGTGAGAAAGGCAGAGAAACAAGAGGCATGGAGACAGAGAAAAACAGAGAGATAGATAGAAAGGGGAAAAGAGGCCAGTTGAACAGAGGAAGGGAGAGGAAAAGAGAAGACAGGGGTTATGGATGAGCTTATTTCCTCCGAACTCCCTCTCGACCAGCTCAACTTCATCATACCCCACAGCTAAGGCTGATGCACTGCCTTGATCATGTCGCAAAGCGCAGGTGTAAGATGTGGACAGGACACCAGAGGCAACAACACAAGAAATATGCAGTAAAACAAGCAGAGAGTAAAAGGCAGTATAAGAATCCGAAAGGGGGTCGTCATAGTTACTAGTAAGCAATAACAGTGACAGAATAAATGCCAATATTTGCTTTTTCCTCCTTTGCCTAAGAGTCTTTTGTACACACATTTGAATTTACTACACAGCTTGAACACTATGAAATAGGCTGTCTCTTTGGCCGAAGTAAACGGGAGACTCGGTGGGATCCCTATGGATTTGTTTTCATCGGGTGAAATGACCACCGTAAGATTCTGTTTGCCCCATTGTGTTCTAAATGCTTTTGTCGACACCTCACAATTCAAGCACTTACGTACGAATAAAAGAGAGAATCATTTTCATAATCATAATCTCCCCCAATCGGAATGGCGAAGCTCATTACCAGACCTTTCCGTGTTCCTCACCCCGGTGGCTCCATCTATTGCCGTCTAAATGCTAATCTGCCTGACATTGTTTGCCACCGTGTAATCTTTGTAATGGCTTTTTAATTTGCCATGGAATAGCAGCTCCTTAAAAGACCAGCCCCCCCCCCAAAAAAGTGCTTCCCCGCCTCCTTTTGCTCCTCCCCATATCCCATCTCCTTTATCCCCACCCCTGCCCACCCTCCATACTGTCTTCTTGTGTTTCCAACCTTTCCATTCCATTCCCTCTCTTTCGGCTCCGCTCAGCCAAGAAGCAGCCACCGCCGCTGAACTCTATCAGAAGTGATGCACTGTAATGCTCCATCGATTATGACCCCCGACCCTGGGTGGAGGACGACTGGGGCAAAACCCCCCTGCTTGCTCCCCCAAAGTCGCTTTCTTCGCAGCACGGCGGCACTGGGTTAAAGCGGCATTGACGATTTGTTGTGCGAACTTGAACCTGTTTCTTCCCCCGGGGGCAGTCAAATTGACTCAACTTCATGGCAGTCCGACGGTGAGTGCACTGGCCAGGCAGCAGCAGGGCTTTCAGCAGTAAACCGATTGCCTGGGCCCTCAGATTATCATGAGAAGCACCCCACGCCTTTGAATCCTAAAGCCCGGCCCGTAACCCATTAGCAGCCCGTGAAATAGGCTGACGACAAAAAAATGTAGACTGATTGATCCTGGTATCTGGTACCCCCATCCCACTCTCGTAGACGTTCACACTCACACAGGCACGTGCACCCCTACACACACACACACACACACACACACACGCACACACACACACACACACACCAGCACACACACTATTGCCCCCAGCTCTAACGTCGAAGAGGACGGCAGGAGAAGAGAGATTTAGACCTCCCAGGGAAGCTGCATTTGAAGTCTTTGACCATTCACATGAAAAAAATAAGGTGAAAATAAACAGGCAAACTGGCTGACACAAAAAAAAGGCTGATACACCGCAATTTTTATATCTGAAGGAAGTTGTTGTGTTGTTTTTTAGCTATTTCACAGGAAATACTTGCTTTCGGTCCATTTTCAGCATTCTGAACTGACGTCGAAACATGTTTTGAAAGTCAGGAGTCGGTGCATTGGCTCAGGTGTGTGCACAATCACTGCATGCCACATTGGTATTCAGAGTGTTTACAACCAAAGGCTTACTGTGAACAAAGCGTGGTGGGTTGTCATTGACGTCTGTGAGCGTTACAGTGACCGAGGTGGTGCCGGAGAGACCGCCCATCTGACCCACCATGTCTTTGGCTTGAATGACCAGAACATACTGATCACGGGTTTCACGGTCCATGTTTGGCAGAGCTGTTCTGATGATGCCTGGAGGAACAGCGAGAGAGAAAGAGAAGGAGTGATGAAGAAAGACAGAAGGGGATAAAAATTTAGAGGAGTCGTGTATATTCAGACAGGACAAGCTTTTTCCAAAAACAGACGTGTTGCTGACAAAATGTATTTAAAATTTAACGAGATCGGGTGTCACAAAAAACATTCTTGCTATTTACATTATTATGTTTTTTTCTTTTAAATTATACACTGTTATTTAGACAGCCAACAGATACTTGATTTGCCTGCATTCATACTTAAAAACAAAAATTGTTGCTGGTCTGTACCTCTGCATGGATCTGTCACAAAATATGATATTGGATGCAACTTCCACTTTCAGGAAAAGTTCCTTACCTCCACAAAAGTGCCTGATTTAAAATCACTTGACTTGCGGTAACCCTCATTGCATTTACAGTACTGTCATAGTTCTCCAATCAGACCTTAAAACCACCCATGGTTGCAGAACAGCATTCACAAAAAGGCTCAGCTAATGGCATTTTAATCTAAACTCCATCTCTCAACTACGTAAATTGTATCTGAATAATCCTACAAAATGAATGCCACACATTTAAATGCAAAGGAAATAGTTATAATCCTTCTAAGGCAATTAATGTTGCTTTAATGACTTACGATAGGTTTGTGTTTGATTAATCAAAAAGCACTTATTGAGAATTACAAAACTAAAGAACATAAAAGATTACTCCCTAAGCACGACTCAAAGCTCCTGAACACACTTGCTAAATAAATAAACCACAAAGCCTTGCATGGTAAATATAGGTTGGTGAGCACTAAATTATGGCAGTCAACGATCCTCCGAACTCTCCATTCCAGATGTATTCATGGTAAAGATAACATTGCAAAATCATGGCAAGGTCATGAAGTGACCCTACCAAGCCACTTCCTACATCAAGGTTACTTTTGAAGTTTGCAGAGGTTTAAAGAGTACATTAAATGTTGTAAGACAGATGAAATGCTTATGGTTACAGGGGCTGACAAAGTGCTACTGTAATGTATCAACAAAATAAGTCCAGTCAGTAATCTCATAGGCAGCAACATTTCATTCTAAATCAATATGGAGCTGACATGAGACCTACACTATCAAGCAAGGTCTTTTCCAGACACTTTGGGAGTAACTTTGTGACAAACCTATGCAATAAAAGGAGGGTTAGTTTTACCCAGGGTATGTTGTCATTGTCATAACAACTTATGCTCCTAGTAGTTTATGTATGTGTTTAACTTGGTGTTTAGCGCTAACCTTGTGGTCAGGAAAATTGCTCTGCCCACGGGAAATGGCATAATACAAGTTATTTTGACTTCTTAAATATGTTATTTTACGTATAAATTGTTTTAAATTACACAACACAGGAAAACAAGGTGCCCTTAATGCAAAACAAGACACACTGTTAAAATGATAAATCAGAGGTCATATTAGTAACATTGCAGTACCGTTGTAATATCAAAAAGGATAATCAGAGTTTATCTTCCCTGTGATTCGTGTAAACCCCAAGTTTTATCAAAGTAGTTGAACCTACAGTCATACTGGAGGCCCCTGGTTAAACAAGAACAAGTATTAGGGTGCTTGTAATTCATCTTCAGTGTTCAGTGTCTTTTTATAGTACTCTTCCAGACTGGCTGGCTATGGACTAGTCTGTCTGACTTAAAGATGTTCTGCCTACTTTTGGCGAGTTCAAAGGTTAAATGACGTAATTTATCCACAAATGTGTCCCTCTGGCTGAAATGATCTCATTGACATCTGGTCACGTGCAATTCCACCCTGCGTGTAATTTCCTCTGTAATCTTGAGACAGCCATAGTACCCTTTTTCTGTCTTGATTTCCTCTTCCTAGACTTTTGACCGAAACCTATTTTTCAGAAGAGCCAGAGAAATCAAGGGACAGGTATCTGCGGTCAAGAATTGTGGCGGACCATAAAGTCTGTCAGAGAAGAAAGATGTAGCCATTGAATGTGGTAAAAAAGGAAGGATCCAAAAGGAGAACAAAATAAAGAACACATTTTTACCAAGCCTGCACAGAGTAGGGAAAGTAGGGATTATAATTATAAAGCCTTCTGGATGTGTCATGGCCTCAATTTAACTAAATAAAAGCGGCGAAAGGTACCCACTTCCCCATTTAAGTTTGTACTAAAGGTTATTACTAACTAAATGTGAGACAATCCAAAAAAGCAGTTAGGTAACAAAACCAGCCAGCTAGCTAACTAATTGATCAATAAAGCTAACGAAACTAACGTAACGGAATGTCATGTCACTTCTAACTTGTAAAATATATCCAAAGTTTGGTCATGGGTAAAGCATCAAAACTTGCGAAATAAAGCTGTGAAAATAAATTGTTAAAGCTTGCTAGAAACTTAATCTACGAGGACTGCTCAGTCACTGCTGTTTTTGGCTACAAAATATCAATAAGATCCACTGGAGTCATGCAAATTAGGATAAAGAGATGTCAAGGAAAAATAAGACAGTGTGAAAAAAATTCCAAAACGTTGACAAATCTCAAGAGATAAATAAGCAACTTCACCTTCAAAAACGAGTTTTCAAAACAACCCAAACAGATAGGCACAAGTTTTGAATACAAGTATTAAAACAATTTAAACTAAATCAATCTGAATAAATACATACATGTGTTAATGGTATATATACATACATATATATATGTATATACATATGCATATATATATATATATATATATATATATATATATATATAAGATAAAAACAAATTGATCAATAATTCTGCTTTGCAAGATGTGCCATTTCCATAGTGCGTAGGCGACAGCAAGAAAACGTGAGTGAATGACACACACAGAGAGAGATACAGTTGCATTCCCAGTCTTTGGTTACCCTTTAACAACAAGGAGTCAAAACATGTCATCCCGAGAGCCAGTTTATTTTTAAGCCTGGCGCCTTCTTGTTGTGAATCAAAGCATCTGTCTTTGTACTGTATGTTACAATTCGATCCATCTGCTCCTGTATTTCCCCCTGCATCCCTCCTCTATCCATCGATTCATCAGCTTCCAACCCAACTCTCCCAACATGTAACCTTGTAGCCAATTAAAGAGCATGAATGAAGCTCCCATGACTGCTGTGTTGACACCTGTGAACCCTGTTTGCTGACATGCATCAGAGAACTCCACTTCAAGTCTTCAATCCATCAGAGGGCTCTCAAGCCAGGCAAGGAAACAAACAGAACAAATGCTTTCATTTTTCACCGCTGCATGGAACACCAAAGGACAGTAGGGGCAAAACGGAACTTGGAACTGACTTTAATTCTAGAGAAATAAAGTTGTAGGAGAAGTTGGTATGCATTTAAACAACAACAACAACATCAAGACCAGAAACAGCTCTTCTGACTTCATAAAACAAGGAAAGATGTTAAGTGTGTGCAGTCAGCAGTGAGATAAACTGATGATCTCACTTTACCACAGATAGGCCTCACATACAATTGATATACTTATTTAATATCAGCTCTCCCTGTCTTGGAGCCAGAGAAATTGCCTGTGGTTAATGATGCCATGAATCCTGGTTCCGGCACAAAGGGGGGAAAAAAGCACACAGAAAACAGACAATGTGTTTTTTCCCCCTGCCTGGCCAGCAGCACACATATTTCTCACAGAACAACACTGCTAATCCGCACAGCTATGTCGCAAGGCTGTTGTTTGTCTGCTGGGTGCCAGCCCCCCTCGCTTTCTATCTCTGTTACCCCGCGCGGCACTGGTGTCATTCCCAGGGAGAGGCGATGATTAAAATCCTTCTGTCGCTATCACGGCACTGGCCTGCATAGCGCCGTGACTCCTTGCCTCCAGTGCGAGGCAGACGCATCGTAGCCATGCATTTATCTAGCTGTCGCTACACCGCTGGCGGCAGACGGGTGGGCCATGCTCCCTACTCGAGTCCAAGATCCTTGACATTTGTCTTGGAAAGAGGAAATAAAAGTCGGGTCTGTGAGTGAACCCTCTGGCCTGAGATCCATGCAGCTATGAAATGTAACCGAGAGCTTGATGGACACTTAAGCAAGAGTGCTGTGTGATTTCCTACCTCCAGGCAGTCCACTTACAGAAAAACTTTTAGAATAAATCCAGAGTTGGGAATACAAGCGTCAACACAGGTAGTTTATTCCTCGAGACCTTCAAACACCGTCGAACATGGCTCATTTCAAAACCCCCCGCTCGCCCTTGCCAATACTATACCCAAGGAAATTCCCGGGCTTGGATAAATACCTCACAGCTTTGTGGTCTCCGCTGCTGGAATGTATGATTGAAACATAAAAATGCTGCATCTTCGGTGACATGATGAAGTGCATACAGGCAGCGCAACATGGTACACATGATCCATTTGCCATCCCAGCGCTCAGGGGTGTGTGTTTCTGATTAGAATAGCAACGATAGAGCTGCTGCATGTAACCTGCCCGAGTAGTGGCACAGCAGATGGATATCTCGCCCAGAGCTGCAATGTCCTCCAGTCACACGGTGAAGAGAACAGGCCCTTGCACATCAGCACACAAATACATGGCTCTGCGGCGCAGAGAGCAAAAGGAAAACATTGCGATCTGGACAGATTAGGGGACAGACTTGATAAAGCTCTCAAAAGGCCATGCCGATATCATAATCACGGCAGGATTACAGGTCACCAACCCAGCTCCTCATCTTTGTCTCGTCTATACAATGAGCGGGAAAAAAGTGGCTGGAAAATATACTAGACTTGGCCTTTACCTTTAATTAAATCTATCTCTGCATGAGCACAGGAAAACAGGGAGATGAAACGTGTGCCAGGTATGTCATGTAAAAATGCACACGTTCTTCCTTCTTAAAGACATCCTCTAAAACACAATTAAACCCTACATAGACCCTTGGTCTTTTTCTACTTACTCTTATCACTCGATACTTAAAGGCCTGGGTAAATGCAGAAATGCTTTGTGGTGCTGTCGTCTCTTCCTCTCAAGGTGTAAGAAGCACTGTGTATAGGTTTGAGTGTGTCGGTATTAAAAAAAATTCTGAAGCCTTCTAAAGTTGCAGTAGAGCAGACAAAGTACGGAGGTCACTGTTCCGATTAGAGAATATTCGGTCCATCTTCAGTAAAAGAAGTTTATTGGTTGAATTTCTGGTTACAGTTGCATTATTGCCATGGGGTTTAATAGAAAATAGAAAACGCTAAGGATGAACAATAATTATGAATGTAAAGAATTTAGGATAAACAACCAATACCTTGTTCTGTCAAGGACTGTTCATTTATCAAAATTGTATCAAAACTTTCATTACATTGATGGTCACTAGCCTACAAAGTGCTTTAAAGTGTAGCAAGGCTAGAACAGGCAATTCATTTAACATGCTCTTAATTACACAACTACACCAAGCAAACACTAGAGATCACTAAAATCAGCTCCTACATAATGCTGCCTACAGCAACTTTAAGCAACTCGTTAAGTCACATGCATAAAGTAGCTTATTTCTAAATGACCCTACTGCTATGAGCAAGGTGCATCTGGATAAATATGTGTGGAGGGGAGAGTTGGTACTTAATCAAACCTGTTCTGCCGTGTTCAACAAGTCTTCCATCAACTATTACAGCCATTACACTGCATTAACACCACATTTAAGTTTCACCTTCACACTCAGGCAGGTGGTATTTATTGAGCCGTACTACAAAATGGTGATCTAACGCCACCCCAACCCAAGGCACACGCATGTATTTCTCCAATGTTGTGCATTACATTTACAGCTTGGAGGTTATTAGAGCTATTCAGGATTAAGTGTTTTTTCCCAAGGGCACCTTGGGAATTCAATTTGGGATTAAGAACCCTGGTAAAGAAAGTCGTTGGACCAAAAGTGAGCTGGGATACAGCAACACCCACCCCCACCCCCCTGCCCCGCCCACTCTAACACCAGGTCACTTCATCTCCCTCCCTGACTGCTAACCTTCTACCATTTAATCGCTACAGCTGGAACCATACCACTGAACAGAGCTTAGAGGATATATTCCAGCCAAGGTACTATGTCAAAGTCACCCCTCGCTATGGCAAAGCCTTTTTCAGCAAATTGGACTAATTAGTAACTTGCAGAGATGTAGTGCAGCATAAATAAGGTCTGGTCCATTCTCCAAATGTGGTACCTAACAACATTAGGTCAAATCACATCTTGCACAGATAAGTCCAATAAGACCTTCACTCAGAGTAGAAGGTTTAAACTCCGGATATTAATCTGGCGTAACTAGATAAAAAAAATTATTCATGTTGAACACATGTATGTTCTGAAATGAAATGCGAGCAAAGCTACTAAAATATAAATCTGAAAATTGAGAGTCTACTTAGCTAATGAAAATCATGTAATAATTTGATGCTGTTAACGCATGAGATCTATTCGTGGAGTTGAAGGAGCCCGTACTAAAGAGAATCACTGTGTTGAGAGAGACTAATGGGGCTTTATGGGGCAGACATGCTGGTTAAACATCACTTAAGCAAAATGTCGGCTCTCGCTCTGATTAGTATTGGTGTCAGACTCTCACTTGAGACATATTGCCGTGCTGAAGAAATCTCTCTAACTTTGTTAGAGATCATTGTGAGAACATGTTTAAGGGCTTACGTTTCCATGAATTGTGTTCCCTAGTTGGTTTGTTTTTTGACAGTTGTCGCAACAGGCAAGCAAGTTTTTTTTTATTTGTGTTTGCATTATGACAACTAAATTTAAGATTGTAAACAACTAATTTCAAATGCCACCCATAACCTAGCCAATGATTAAAGCTTCACTAACAAGTATATGTCATTTAACCTTTTCATCTACACAAAAACTGTATAAAATTTTGCTGACAAATAGGGCCATTAAATCTACAAAGGGAGGTACTGTATGAACCAGTGATTTGACATCCTGTTCTCTCTTATTAGAGTGGTCGCAATAGATACTTCAACAATTCAGTCTGCCGTGTTTCCTTTAGGGAGCTGGCATTATCTATAATTTAGGAATTTAAACCCTGTGAGCAAGACAAGACCCAATCACATGATCAGAAACACACACTTGCTGCTCATGTATGCTGTAGCCTTAACTTTGATCACAACCCGCAGCAGGTAAACAAATCAGAAATGGTTGTTGCTACCAAAAAAGACAAACGGGTAGATGATGCGTATGATATAGTATGAGTTTGCCAACGTTATGGCTTCTCTTTGCAGAGTGCTACAGTGTGAAGCAGCCAGGCCACAGCGGGGTTTGTGTGTCTAATGAGCCAGGTCTAAAGATGTAGTAGTGGGGACCAACCAGCTGCACATCCCACAACACATAACACCCCAAGAGTCAAGGGAAAACACCCCACACCTTATGTTCCATCTTATATTCACCTTATGTGGACTAATTATGCCCTACAAGCTGTTCTTGTACTACAGCGTTTCAGTCTCTGAGCATGATTCTGAGCCTTTTCTTAAAAAGAGCCCATTGTTTCTGGAATTAAGTGAATCACACCGTGGTTTCATTTTAAAAGCAGCCAGAGGCAATGGAATGATCTAACTGGGGGGAAAAGCAGCAATATTTTCATAGCAAGGTTTTTAGTTTGTCAGAAATGTCCCTGAGTTCATAACATGTTGTATGCCTCACAATTCAAAAACAGTTACAATACCATGCCATTATGACATTTAGAATGGAAGCATTTGACGTGTGCATACATGCCAGCTGCCATTCGAGAAACATATGTGGTCGATAAACCAACAACGCACAATTTGTTCCATTTTTTAAATGGAAATTCACATTGGTCTTTTTACATTGGTACCTGCTAGGAGAGCTGTTAACAGCAAAAGATGTATCATTGTGTGAACAAATGATTGACTTTCAATTAGGTGAACGGTTAAAAGCAACCTATTATTTTTGTGTTTCTCTTCTTGCTGCTGACCTGTCTTAGGCTCCACAGAGAAGTACGGTTGTCCATGGATGATGCTGTAGATCACCCTGGCACTGTTGCCATATGTGGGGTCATCTGCATCGGTAGCTGCCACTTGGACTACCATGGTTCCTAGGAAACAAAACGCAGCTCATTAGTCTCCTTAGCAACGTCCGGCACCAAAGTCCACCATAGCAAATTGTAGATGCTGGCAGAACATGAGCAGAATATGTGTAGGAATATAAATATGAAAGACTATGTAAATGGAATGGGTCAATAGTACAAGAACATTGAAAAAAGATTCTAGTTACAGAAAAACGTAAGACTGTTTTGTGCATGATTGTTGTCATAGACTGTGGAAAAAAAGCCTTGGAAATTTGCCACACGCAATTTGTGGAACAAACAATACTTAGGAGGAAGAGATTGCAAGATGCAGCAAGCTTAACTCACGTACTAATAATGTATTTCTTGTTTACAGCTAATACATAATTATTATACATTTCGTTTACTGATTGCATCCCAGCTTGCTAACAGATCATTCTTTAAATGTTTTTAACGATACTTTCCCTTACAATGTGGCTGTCAGAACCTCTTATCCTCTCAACATTTAATCTATATTTAATCCCATGTCTAACTGTTCAATCAAGATGAGAACAAAAGGTTTGATTTTTTGAGTGATTGTTAATTATGTGTTCCTTTAATTCCCTATTTTCTGTGGCAGCTCTTGCCTCTCTGTCTTTGGCATAGATTAGTATTAGTTAGCGATGTGATTGAGAGTGAGCGGTGTACATGGGAGAGAGGCAGGAAGACCACCTAAGATTTCTTTATGAGGGGGTGAGCTTAGTAATCAGTGTTAATCAGTCCATTCTCCCCGATTATTAGGTTATAAAGCATGAGATTTGATTGTTCCTGCCTGGACCCAATAACAATATGTAATTTAGCCCAACCTTCTTTGGCCCTAGTTAGGACCCAGCTATCACTGCCCAACAAAACAAGCTATGGTGTGAACCTGAGGCGGTTAGAATGTTTGTCGGCTAAGACATTGTACTTTATGGGAAGCTCTTTTTTGTATTGTTAACCAGGAGACTGTTCAGAGAACTCAGACTATACGTCAGTGAGACTCTTAAAGTAGACGCCTAGAGTACCAATTATCACATGTAGACAACGGTGAAGTAACCTTGGAATAAAAACATTGCTTTGCACAAGTCTGCCCTTTGCAGTTGAGCTTTGGTCCACTGAATTGCTGCTTTATGTTTGTATATTTCACTTTAATAGCCATGCATTCCAGCCTGTACTGCAGAATATAAAGGAAAGTGAAGTCTAGGGATTTATTTCATTTTGATGCAAAGATCCTAATAAAATTCCCACTTTCCAGTATGACTTGTAACCGGACATTAACAGGCTCTAGCCACAAATCCCTACAATCTAGTACAATCCATTTTGTTAGAACTTTTTAACGTTTTAACGGAGAAGATTCTAGTTGGATCCCTGTTTTCCCATTTCGCAATGCTCTGTTTTGACAGGTTACAGAACATTCAAACAAACAGGGTCAAAGAGTGACTTGTAATGATACGAAGTCTAACAATTGTATAAACATATTTAGGTTTTCTGGCCAGCGGTAGTGTCAACTCTGAGGTCTGTAGCCGGTAGCTAAGCTTATTTGTAAAGGTATCATTGTATTCAGAATATAAACATTTTTGATAGAAGAGGCCTTGTTTGAAAATTGTCATGCACCAACAGATTGTCCTAAACTGATGAACATTCTAAAATCTGAATAAATTAGCCTGTTCTGTTGCAGGCAGCTATCGTCTGCTTTACAATTACTCCTGTCTGTGTCACTTCATTGCTTGTCCATCTTCATTTCAAGGATGGATCAAATCTTCACGTTTTCATTTATATCTTTTCAGTGAATGTGGCCGAAACAAGATTTCCTAATCAATTCTACATCTTGGTTGAGCAGTTGTCATCTGGCAATAACGGAAATAAATATAGCATGTCGAGACTGAATGGGAGACAGGTATTCTTCAGAAACTAACAGATACAAGATGCATGCAGATGCCAGGTTCAGCATTAATCTCTGAATGGCAGATTCAATACCCAAACTTTTTTTAGGATGATGAATTTTTATTAGTGATGCTTGCGACTTTGAAAATTAATGTTTTCCTAACACAAAAACTGTTGCCCTGGTACTTTGAAATAAGTGCCTGTCTTCAATGCAACACCTAATGAGCATTGAATGTGTAATGAGGAGTAAACAATTCAAGCTAATATTTCCATAGACTTTATTTGCATGAATCACCACTAATGAATTTGATTAAAATGTAAGTCCCCTGCTCCAAGTGTAATACTTTAACATCAGCTTAATGGTAAGCAACGTTCGGGCCAGCTCCGTCAGCTTTCAAACCGAAAGACATTGGATTTACAAATTCTGTCTATGTCGGATGATTGCAAATTTAAAAAAGCAATATAAAAACCTGCTGTTTAAGCCAGCCAAGTTTGCAATGCCTTGATGATTATTCAACATTGCCTATGATTAAGTTGATTATGTTCATGCATATTCACACCTGATCCTCTCTGTTTGAGATAAGAAGGGATCATTGCTCACCGATCAGGTCAAATTTATCAGTAATTGCCAAGTTAAAATGAATGGAAAAATTAAATCAAAACAGGCTACTAATTGCCTGCTTTGCGCAATGTATGTTCTGTACCCTGCAGATGCTAAAGACTGTAAGGGGATGTCACAATTGACCATGTGATTGGGTTAAACCAGGTTGTATTCGTATAGTTCATCACTTCACTGAACAAGCTAGATGACATTGTAGCTTCTTTTACCCTATTTGGATTTGATATTTCATATAGAGAAAATACTATTCAATTAGTAAATTATCTCCATCTGACAGTGCTCTGTTCCCTGTCAGCCAAACCAAAGCAGCCTTTTTACTTCAAAGACTGAAACGATTATGTCTTCCTTGATCTAAGGGTTAATGATTCAGACGGAAACAATGACAGCTGGATAAAGAAGTGCTGGCTAGTAAATTCAGAAGCTGGTGGCCTTGGTTTGACATTACATTCTCCGTACTTGTAATGAGCCCTCAATCTGCTCATTGGATCCTCTCTCTCTCTCTCTCTCTCT
>JAVQJS010094478.1:0-10727 GCA_036024795.1 Galaxias rostratus
AACCTGCTACCCTTTACCGTGCCCTCCACCTCACACACTCCCCAATTACGAGGGTGTGGTAGCCCTGAATCTCACACCTCCCCCTCCTACTTTAATTATGTCTGAGCCAACAGAGGGCACAGAGAGGACATGGTCTTTAGTCTGGGTCTAATTAGTCAACACGTACTGAGTCGTGACTTCTTTACGATTTCAGAGACTGACCACAGGACGTTGTACTAAGACAAAAGCTACAGAGGGAGATGTTGGACGGATAGACATTCCAGGTGTGAGAAGCTTGGATCACAGAGAAACAGTATGCTGCATGAGCAAGGCATAACAATAAACATATTTATAGTACACACTACAAGAGTGATAAAAAGAGGTTTGATACTGGATATTCTTACTTATTCCCAGGCCAACATCATATGGTGTTGGTGAAATTGGAAAAGAAAGTGGCATCGGTCACATCCCAACAAGAAATGAACCTCTCTCATTCCCTCTCCATCTCCTGAGCCCTGTCCCAATCTCTGACCCTATATTTTACACCTCTTCACTTTCACTCGTGGCTGTACTCCTGTCTCATCTCCATTCATTCTCTGGCAATGCTCCCGAGCCGCAACACTTGAAGCCAAAACTTTTCACGGTCTGTATAACGAAAGCAAAGGATTCCGACCAGTCGGATGTGACCATTAACTAAAGGGAAATATTGCTGTTGACACAATGCATTACACTTTTAAATACCCCGCATTGTGCTATTTAGTTTTTAAACTTGACTATTGGCTGTCCAACAGCAACAGATCCGAACCTATTTTGCATATCTGCCTTTGACAGAGGAGGAAATGAGGGCCCATTTGCATGGTGCTATTTGGGTCACGTTCAAGAGGTGAGCATGTCACATGCTGTGCATGTCCAAGTGCTGTGTTATCCGCCGACAATGAGCTTGGGTGAGTGGAACATAGCTGTATGGATCAAAAAGCTTGACAACCAGAACTAAGTACAGGGACCCAGCATGTCTGGATGGAGCTACTAAATACAACCAAATTAAACATGTGAAACACAGAGAGAGGGAGAGGATCAAAGGAGGCTTGATAAAAACCCTGCCAGGTAAGGTGCAGCATCAGAGCGAGAGGACAGGGCAGCTCCAGGGGTTTGGACAGAGGAGAAGGGAGCTCTCGGCTCTCTCTGGGGGCACAATGGCCCTCTTATCAGCGTACGAAGCGGAACAGTCGCCAAATAAATACCCTTTGTGCTGTAAAATATGGGCCTTCCACTGGTGACGGAGGAGCATCCCTGGTGGGGTGCTATGTCACTGTCTGCACACTCACAAACTCACAAGTGGGTGCAAAGACAGCGGTGTACGTGCTGTGTTCACTTTGACCGTTGTCTTTAAACGTCTCGTGATTTTTCTTGTGCGATGTCAAGCCCTCTGGTGTCTTCTAACCCTGTTGTGGGAAACAACAATGGCCAGGGTAGACAACATTTATAACCCTTGGAACCATTTACCGCCCTAGACCCTTCGCTCATCAACCGCGTGGCTCGATCAAGGAGACCCAGAGGACTGGGGTGTAAAGGTTTACAATAAAAGCAATTTTGTTGTAATGAAAAATAAATTACAAAAGGCGAACGCACTTCACTTTATTCATTGACAGGCAGAGACAATTGGCTTTGTGAAGCAGAGGCTCGTCTGACCCTAACAGGGCATCGATGCCCGAGAAAGAGTTCCCCTCAACTGGATAGCTAATACACAAAATAATGGAAGGACATGGAGGTAAAAGCAAATAATTTAAACCGCTGAAGAGAGATGCATGTAAAACACTGTAATACATTACGCAAGTCAAAAAGTCAGCGTCTTTGAGTGTTTTGAAAAGCGCTTTATAAATATAATGTATTATTATAAAAAGGCCTTGAGGGTGTTGTGATGACCAGACGTAATTGGCTTTCTCCTGCTTCGAATAGCTGCATCCTTCATGCTATTCCTTACATGCTCTCGGGACACGCAATAGCTCACTTAAATCCCCAAAGCTGCTTAGAATGAATTCCTACAGGAGAAAAAAACATTAAAAACAATTGATTTATTCTGCATCAGCGATTCGTCTTTTCAAAACAGGCCTTTTCAAAGACCACATGGAAATTGTCATTTTGTTCTGGAACAAAACAATAATCCCGGAAGTAACGTGAGATATTAACAATAGAAATGTCCCCCCGTTGTTAATTACTCCAACCTCGTGTTACTTTGAACAACGGCCAGCGAAGAGTAAGCATGAACCTCTGTTGGTGAGTCTGGACTCTTCTTACTACAGTCCAACACAGGCTCACACAAAAAGAAACTGAAACAAAAACAACACCTGCAGGATGGTGCACTCTATGTGTTTTCACGATCACAAGACAGTGATAGCTAAAATATTGTGTCATACCTTGGGTTGAATAATTTGACGTTGGGATCGAGCAGTTACTTTAGTAAACATGTTAGATTGAGAGTAAACTGCCACACCCAAACACTCTCATCTTGCCCTTTAGCTCAGTTGTTGTTAAATAAATATTGATAAATGCAACACAACACACACGTACAGACAATATAATAATAATAATAATAATAATACATTATATTTATAAAGCGCTTTTCAAAACACTCAAAGACGCATACAATATGTATGTATTGAGGCAAAGTACCCCTCTGGTAAATAAACAAAAGTATTGTTTAAACTTCAGAGGATGGATAGTAAGTGAAAAATTCTGAAAATTGCTGTTCCATGACTTACTGATAGACATGAAAAGCATTTACCCATAGGTGGGGAGAGAGAGAGAAGAAAAAAAATCACGCTGCTAAACAACAACAACCTCCACAGCATCAATTCATCACTGTGGAACACCCACTTTCCTTGAACATTTATTATTACTGACATTTCTCATTTCTTCCTCACCCATAAGCATTTCTTACTATTAGAAACCTACTCTCAGTGGCACGTCACACGCAGAAAATGCATAACGATTATTAATGATACCGCCCATCCAGACAGAAGAAAAAAAAGTCAAACAACGATTCTTTAGAATCTTTCTATCGCTGTAAAATGTGTGCTCACATACAGGCTTAGACGTCAGCCACAAAGAGAAGAAAATGGCTCTGGAGAGAAATGTGTTCTTGTACTAGAAAGTTTTGTTCAGAGTGTAGATGCTGTTCAAATGGAGAATGGACACTGGATGAGAATTCTTGATGCATGTGGAGTTAGAAAACTTTTCTGAAAACGATTCCAATTGGGACAGATTGGAGGTGGGGATGAAGAGGCTATTGTAACCTCGTTTGCATTCTTGCAGGTCATTCTAACAACGATGAAGAACCATGGCAACCTACGGGTTCTAGTTCCAGGGTGGTCAGAGATATTTTTACACAATGAATGACAGGGTTTCAATGTAATGGTATCTGGCTGAATAATATCACAACGTTAACGTGCCGTAAAAAAAAAATATGCAAATTGAAAGCTTCGATGAATATGTCACATTCTGAGCAGCGTGAAAAAAAATCCCATAACGATGACGGTAACACACAGTAAATTGTGAGAGTGTGTCGATTTGATTTGTAAAGGGAAGCGCTGCGATAAGACACCTGTGGTGAGCCACGACCAGGGGACCCCCCTCAGTGAATAGAAGACAGAGTCAGAGTCAACAGTCGCCCGCTGCGACGGAGGAAGGAGATAAGCCGCCTGCTCGACTGACTCCGTTCATCTCAGGCCTGTTCCACAGGGAAATAACAACCCTGGCAAAAATTGAGGGCAACGGAGATGCAGCTTCGCTGCGTTCCCCCCACATTGGATTAATCACAGGGACTTTACCAGACTTGATCTGTGCTTCCCGAAGCCGCGCTCACCCACTCTCACTCGTCTGAAACTCTGTCTCAACCCCGCATGCTTATCTGGATGATGAAGTACCTCATCTACACATGGGACACTGGGAGACGCGTCATGACACGCGCCAGGGGGATCGGTTATGGAGGGATGGGTGAGATAGGGCTAAACATGATGCCGTCGTATGGGGGGGGGGGGCATGTTGACGTCTGTTGTCTCTTCTCTCCACTTTCCCCTCCTTGCTGCTTCCTGTTTACGATAAGAAAGGTTGGATGTTTATGAAGCTTGATTGATTGAATCAGTCGTGCCATAACAGGCGAGGCGGAGGGGCAAAGCGCACCGGGGTCATGTCTTCACATAGAAACGACAGTTCAAATGTCATCGCTAAGCTTTTGTGCTCCGTGACCTTTTCAACGATTACCCGCCTTCCACTGGCTAGATATATCTTTACAAAATCAAGATTGGTATGGCAAAAACAATCGGTCTATGGCTTATATTACGGATATCATTTGGATGTTAGCCGTAGTGAGAGAATGGTTTGCAAAAATATTCTCTCAAACAATACCAATTTCAGTGGAGCATGCATTTTGGACAATAGGGTTGTGGCACAGATTTGTTTGGTTAATGAGTCCCTGCAGACCCATTTAATACATGACAGTCTCTGTCAGCCCTACCACACGCAGAGGGAAACAACAGCACAGAGTGCCAGTGACAGACGTCGGCTTGAAAGCTGGCAGGCACGCGCTGCAAGGCACACACCCAGACATAACAAATGGCTCCCATCAAAATACAGCAGCAAACCACTGAAGGGGCTTGGGGGAAGAAATCAAGTTTTGACAACAATTCAAGCAATTTTGGATCTCCAATGGCTATAAATGTCATTTTAAATAAGGAGTTATCCATTCCTATGCCAAAGCTGGCGTGAGACTCATACTAAATATCCCCAAACAAAAGAGGGGAGGCGGTGTGGGG
Organism: Galaxias rostratus; assembly: GCA_036024795.1. NCBI lineage: Eukaryota > Metazoa > Chordata > Actinopteri > Galaxiiformes > Galaxiidae > Galaxias > Galaxias rostratus. The sequence goes on from JAVQJS010094478.1 coordinate 4,791, forward strand.
GGTATAAATTATATATAACAAATCACTTTATTGTAGTTATATATAGTAGAATTTCCCATTCACAATCAATAAATATAGCACTTGTTTGGAATAAATGTAATATTAGCAGGGATCTGAAGAAACGGATGTCCACATTTTCTGGGAATTTGCAAGCAATGTCATCGGGTTTCAGAGTCTCAAAGGCGTAGTAATGTGTGGCTGACGGAGTCTCTGTGCCGCCCGCTAACATGAGATAACTGCCGCGAATGAGTCGCTCCAATGAAGGAGGGCTTTGGAGAGTCTTTTCCACTGCTGATATTTATGGCGAGGCTGACAGCCAATAGGCCTTGTTTAACAGCAGAAGCAAGATGGTGTGTACATGCAGCCATGGCCAATAAGTTGGCTGAGGAAATCCTCAGTTCTCTTCCTCTAAAATTGGAAGCGATTCCTAACACTTGCACCATGCACCATTTTCCTTTGTATAGATTATTATAATTGAAACGTTTAAAACCACCTGAGCTCAAGACCACCAACCGAGAAAAATACAAGAAAGAAAATGCATGAGGTTAGCTTTTTGTAGGTGTGCCATAACACACTGAATGAGCATAAGGCTTGTTAAACAATGATCTGAAATAATGAGTTGATGCATCTAGTATGCATGTTTCCTCTACTCAGACAGCCAATTTGTTTGTTCTAATTTGCACAAAAGGTAGTATGTTGTGTTTTATTTTTATTTGATCTATTTCACTGCCAGTTTAGTCACAGGCTTTAAAGCAGCCGTTGGGCCTGCTTTTGAAGACACCGATGGGCTAAATTGTACCTCAACAGCTCATGTAAAAATATGGATATCTCATTTGACAAATCAATTTACCTTTCCCCTTCCTTAAGGTTGGACACAGGATAATCATATCACACTCAAATCACAAAGACACTCGTTACCCATGGGAACAAGCGTAAGCCATGACTCATCATAAAATCTGAGCGCTGCCCTTCGTTCCAACACCTGCAGATTTATCTTATTTGCACTTGTGTGGGGTGTTATAAAAAATGTATTTCATAAGGGATTATTGTTTTACTGAATACTCCATTAGATTACTCTTGTATTTTACATTTCCACTGTGGAATCCCTTTGCTTTTGTATGAGCTTATTCACTATTCAGATGGTTTAAGTCATGTGAATTTCTGACCTCTGAAGAGATTTGCCAACATTAGCATTTAATCAGAAATGAAAACGAGAGGACTCACAGACTGCCGATTAAAAACTGGTTCACAATTTTGGCATCGCAACTTTGATGCTATTTGAGTGTTATAATACATCTTCTTTACTACTTTAAACTATTTTCCTCCACTTGCCCACCCTCTCTTCAGAGAAGGAGGCAGAGGCTTTAAGCAAAGCATAAATAATTCATTGTTTAAAGCGGACACAATGAATACCAATTCCCTCATAATGGTGCACACTATCATTAAGGCTGATTGCAGTACCTGAGGTCATTACCTTCCTTTGGCTCAATATGCCTGCAATTCCAAATGGTCAGTTCATACTGCTGACACCCAAGGTTAGCCAGACAGCTGGAAAATGCTCTGTGGGTTAGTCTCTGTTGACTGAGCGAGCGAGAGAGAGAGACAGCTAGAGAGAAGAGCAAATTGCATTCTCCGGTTTAAATTGTCTTCACATTAGACTCGCTCCCTGCACCATGCAGGAAGACCGACTGGTGCATTAAACATGAGTGACTGGATCACCCAGTTAACCAACCAGAGCCACATAGAAATAGACCACTCTGGGTCAGGGCAATGTGGATACAACTCCTCATATATTGGATTATGATGTACTTTCAGGCATAGATTTGTCTCTGTGATATGAACCTAAGCGCAACCCAGTTCTGGATCATAATGTGCATGAGGCTATTACGATATTGCGCACCAAGACAGGGACCATGTGACAAATATGAGCCCACCGCTCTGGTGAAATGTGACTTTGTCTCTATGTCAGAGCGTGCACGGTGACTGGGACGTCAGTCGTCAAGGACGCCAACAGGTGTCCTATCCTTCCAACCACTGCCAGGACCGTGGTGGCTCAAAGCACAGCTCTGGTGTGCACGGGTAGTCAAAAGTTCAGAGGGTTTTAAAAGACATGCTAAAAAAAACTCCTGTCTGGCCTCTCGGTTCAAATCGTCAATCATATCAAGGTGTCCTAATTCTTTGCCATGCCGTCTTAGAAATCGTATCGACAGTGAGAGTCTTGGTGGTGTTCTGCAGCCATGATGAGCACAGTTCCATCTCCTCCCACATTGGGCATGACACTGAGCAGACTGCTCATCTCTGTCTGCACCAATTGACTGAAGGATTTCCACCCTCTGAATTGCCCAAAGCTATTAAGTGGTCTGCTGGAGCGAAATTACTTCACTGTTCCTGTGGAGCCGCAATTGGCTCCACTGTTCCTCACTGTTATTGCCTCCGACCGCTGTGACCATACTAGGTTTCTTGCCAGACAAATACAAACATTTTTACGGACGCACGCAATAAGCGGTAAATGAGAAATTAAAGCAAAACGTATTCTGAGCGAGAGCTGTTTGCTTTCTTAAGACACTCCTAAGCACTGTCTCTGGTCGTAGAGTCGAGTGACACAAACTAAGTAAAACACAGTTTAAGGAGATCTGTTCTTTCAGAAAAAATTGGTTGAACCATTGATTATTGTGTCACGGCTTAAGGACTAACATGATTCCTTTGCTTTCCCTCTGTGCTATATTGTTTGATTGCTGTACTATCGTTGTGTTGCCACAAATTAAATGTGGTCACTTTTCATAGTTTTGAGATAAGCTCCATCTTTCTCTTCATAGAAACTTCCTGGTTGGCTCAGACATCTTCCGGATTGCAATGATTTCTATGCATGTCATGGTTGACCAAACAAGGAGCTCATTTCCTGGTGCGAAACCAACATTTCCCCAAAGGCCTTACGGTGAACACGCAAGGGACTTGCAGCATTATTGAAATGGAGAAGCTACAGCAGGATTGTGTGACCAAAATGGGTCAGCACCTTGACGTTCTTACAAATGGAGCTCTACATGACTTTCCATTGAATGTCTGTTGCCTATGGAGTCTTTGCGTCTCGATCTTTCAAATAATTTATGATGCTAGCGTGTTCAGTGTCCCTTCCTTTTCTTTGAATGATAGAGAAGCAAGAAGTTGTCTCTGTGTTGCACAGTAACCGATATCAGCTGCCAAAACCCAGAAAATATCATATTGGTGTGTAGTTGTTGGGATGATTACAGATTCCTTATCTTGTTAGATGCAGTTCAAAGTATTACTGTACAAATGTTGAATACATTTTTGTTGTAAGGCCATCTTGTTAACGTCAACGTGAATGTGGAGATGTAGGGTTTATCACATCAGTATTTAATACGTACTGCACCTTTCTCTACTACAAACAAGATCTATTTTGCTATTTGTTAATTTGTGCATCGTGTGAAGGCCTTTTTTGTAATACAGTATGTAGTGTGTGTATACACACACATAAATAAGTATTTTAACTGGAGTAAGTGGTGAGTTCTTGGTCACGTCTTTCCTGCCCCTGAATGTCCATTGTGTCGACAGGGGTCCAGCGACTGACTTGTTTTGCCTGGGGATTTTATCTTGCTGCACAGCGCTGGTCCCTGAGCTGCTGTCTCTATTGGCCGAGGTGATGGAGGGGGAAGGCCTGCCTCCCCAGATAAACAGCCCTTCTGTTCACCAAACAAACCGGGAGGCATCCTGTTTGCTGCCGGGGATGTACTGCCCGGAGGGCCTCCTCCCGAAGCCTTCAGACACAGCCTTGCCGGGGCCGCTGCTGGGGACAAGCCAGCTACTTTGACCGAGGGAGGTGTGGCAGGGAGGGGAGGCAGAGACGGCGAATAGCAAAACGAGGGACAGTTTGAAAGCAGAATATGGGAGACACATAAGGAACAAATAATTGAATAGGGCGAGACAATAGAGAGCGGGAGAGAGCGTGATTGAGGAGAATAATAAAGTATATGGTATGTTAGAGGCCAGAGCCTGCAAGGATAAAGGGGTTAAATAACAACGAAAGGCAGCTGAGTAGACAGAGGTGCCGAGGCGCCGCATTGGGTCTGATTCTGATTTTGTTTTATTTTTTTCGTCTGTACCCAGATGCATCACCTTTCCGGAATCTGAAGGAAAAGCCTTGTCATGCTGAATGTTCAATAGTTATTCTGTGTGCTGGCAGGGAGAGATTGGTTGCAGGAGTTCTAATCGAGTTCTCTCAAGAGACTTCTTTCAAAGTTTCTTACTCAGCAAGCAGTCCATGAACTCTTTGCACAGTGCTTAAACACATCGGGTAGAGGGAATGGCTTTCCTTCTCTCATATTGTGCTGGCTACTGTAAATCGGACGTGTGTGAGGTGTAATGGATTGTGAAAAGATGGCCACGTTTCAATAGGCTATGGCCAAAATTGTTTTTGCTGCGGTGCTATGTAGAATCATTTAGGATCGCAATGTGGGTCTAAATTGAACAATTTGAGGCCCCATACAAACATTTGGGGTTTTAATATGGGGCTACGTTGAACCTTTTGGAACCATTTGGGGCAGTTATCTGGTGCTGTGTGGAACCTTTAGAGGTACAAATATGGGGCCACACACTACTTCAAAAGCTTCTGAGATTTTTTCAAGCATAACCAAATGACGTTCTAAATATATCATAAGCTGATAACCACCGTGTTCTTAAAAGGTGGTACGAAGAACCCTTTGATAAAAGTCTATATTTGGAACCATTTGGAACTAGTGCCAAATCGAACCAAAAAGTGGTTCACCTTTGAAAAAAGAACAGAATAACCCTTTTTGGTTATGTTAAGAATCTATTTTTTGGGTGTAATGGAAACAGAAAAAAGAGGAGGAAATAGATTAGTCAACTTGTCTGCCCCACAATAGCACCAGGCACAAGAGCTGACACATGATAATAGCACAGCGTAACAAATATAATTCTACAAAGGGTCTTACTTGCACAGTACAGTATTATGGGTTAAGATGTTTAATTTGAAATGTCTAAACCTGGTGCTATGAGCACCGTGCTCTACCGATGGAGCTATGCTGGACCAAGATGAAACCAACTATTCATGCCAGCCTTTCAATACCCAGGACAATACACTCAGCCTGAGGCCGCCAGGGTAGCCAAAGGGCAGAGGCCTTGGTGGACCAATGGGGAGGGATCACTGTGCATCTGCTGGAGGAAGCAGCGTAAACCGCCAGCCTACATGGAGATTAGGCTGAGGAACACCAATCACGATGTTAACCCCTTCACCTCTTGCCTTTGCCTTTGGTTCAACATAAACACGCTTTTCAGGTTTGGTCCTTTAAACAATATATGCATGTTTAGATGGGACTGCACACCTAACAGGTTTGGAGTGAAAGACAACTAATTATGGAGAACATACATGACAATGATGACCTGAATTTTGTGTGGGGGAGACTTACTTAACACATTGCATGCATGAAAGGAAAAAAGAGTTGCATAACTAACTCATTAAATGCATGTCAGAACTGGGAATTATGTAAAGGCAAAGGTTTGACAGGAGAAAACTCTCTCTCTCTCTCTCCCTCTCTCTCTCTCTCTCTCTCTCCCTCTCTCTCTCTCTCTCTCCCTCTCTCTCTTCCTCTCTCTCTCTCCTTGTTGTGACAGAGGTATTGAGACCTAGGGAGATGGGGAACATTTTGAAATGAATGTACACAAAATGTTAACTAGCTAGCTCCAGGCCCTTGTGGTTCCTTGCTAACTCTACAAGCAACCGTCTCCATCCATCCATCCATTATCAGAACCGCTCATCCTATGCAGGGTCCCTCGAGCCCATCCCAGCTGACTTCGGGCGAGAGGCGGGGTGCACCCTGGGCAGATCGCCAATCCATCGCAGAGCTAACACATAGACAAACACTTACTCACACACACACACACACACACACACACACACACACA
>JAVQJS010094515.1:0-32437 GCA_036024795.1 Galaxias rostratus
AACGTTTAGGTGGATCACAGTGTTTTTCCTTGAACTTAGTAATTGTAAAAGTAATAGCCTTTTTATTGCTATCAAAAGCTTGTGTCTTGTTAAATTATCCCTTAGAATGAAGACAAATCAAATTAGACAGGGTGACAAGTGCTGAACAAAAAATCTTGTTAAACTAACACTTTGGTAATCAGGAAAGAAACTGATTTTAATTAGGAAGAAATTACTGAACGTCGTGTTTGGTACTGTAGCATGACATTCTGCATTGGTTCTGTAGGCCAACCCTTTCTAACCAGACTGTTAATCACAAAATAAATCTTTAGGGTTCTTGGCACTCACAAATCTTCTTTCAGCCGACTACAGAGAGCTAAATACATGCACAAAAGGATTCTTCAACTGAAGGACAAGGACTGTGGTAGGAAGGTCAATGGCAGTTTGTACTGTCAACCAGCAAAGCATGCAACAGTGTTGCCCACACACCCCATGATTAGAGAGCGAGGAGAGCAAAAATAGAAAAAGGCAGAAAAACAGACTGTGAAAGCCTGGAGACCAAGCAAGTACTGCATCTCAACAACAAGTGCACTTTTTAGACTCAAGCACTGGAAAGGAGGCAAGCTCTGGTGCCAAATTGAAACAGGGGAAAGCTTATACTGTACACAAAAAAAACTCAAAAGAAATTCCTCAGCGAAAAAGAAACCCTAACAGAGGTTTGTTATCTTCATCATGCCGCATTCTGACTTGTCATCACACTAAAAATAGCGCAGCTGTCTGTCCCTGTGAAGACACCATTAAATTGCTACAGGGGTTGGGGAGACTCAGCAGTGACAGGAAGTGGAACTTCAATTATAACGGTTGCATAATAATCTGTGGTGGACAACCCAAGGAGGGACAAAAACAACTGACAAAATCAACTGCTTCAAACCAGCAGTGTTCTCAGTCTCTTCACTGGGCTGGACAGGCCCCTTCACAGTGGACAATACAAAAATGGGGCCATGGCTGTCCTAATGTGCTCTTGCTTATCTTGATGGCAGCTCAGTGCAACAAAGAGTGGCCTCCCTTAAGTCGAGTTTGCTGCAGATACCAGGACTCCCCTGTGACCTTAATTGTCTCTATATTATAACATATTTCTGTCTAGCAGGCAAATGTCTAGCTTGAGGATGTTTATGTAATATTTAATGATGGTGATTAGAAATATATTTGCCAACGTTCCATTGATGCGGGTGTAGCGAAAGTAATATAGAGAAAAATAAGGAGCTTTGTGCGAGAGGAATAGCACTCTTGCTATTCAGGGGAATATCCCTGGAACATTATGGGACTAATTCACCTTTAGTTTAATATCAGTGACCCACTCTTGGAGTTCCAATAATGAGAGTTAGACTGTGTTAGGAACCAAGTCTGCATAAGTTCTCTTCTTTCGTTCCTCATGTAAAGAGAGAGAAGGAAATGCTAGAGGCCAATGTTTATTCCCACCAAGACCGATGCCCGGGAACGCTGGCACGTGACCAGTAACACTTAATCGTGGTAGGGGGCCCCTAGCAGCTTGTTGAATCTCTTCGCACCAGCTTTATTATCTTACGTGACTACATTGCTATCCTTCCAGTAAAAAGAGCAAGGGGTTATTAAGAACTCTAATCAATAGCTAGATTACCATTCTATGAAGTTAGGATTAATCTCCTCTAGTTGTGGGAGTAGTCATATCGATTTGTATTCTGGAAATAATGCTTTGAAATGTTTCAGTAATGTAATTCATTATCAATACAAAAATACCAGCACTGCATTTCGTTAAGCGTTAATCGAAAGGGTATACATTTTGCATGCAAAACAATTCTGGTCCTAAACCAGAACAAACGCGATACTCTACATAGCATGAAAAATTACGATGGTAATGTTATTGACAAAACACACTGTGTGGCTGTCAGACGTTATTATTAGCGTATATAAAACCAGGTTATCATGTATCAGTGATTATTTTATAACATGTAAAGCAAGAAAATGTTCTACCGTTTGTTTCACTGACACAATGAACATAGCCTATTCATAAATAAAAACCAATTAATTCAATGGCATGGATTACATTCTTCCACACGGTCATTTCGGATGAGATTGCTTCAGCATTCTATTTGCAAACGCATTAACCGTTGAATACAACGCGCGGTAAATGTATCAGCGGTAACATTGAAACAAAAGATCATAACCAACCTTGATGTTGTTCTCTCTTTTACACACGTGTTACAGGGTATTGTAACAACAAGTACAACCAACAAAAATTCCAGACACAAAAATGTAGAACAGGGTGCGTTCAGATGACCGACATACACTTATGTGGTTAATTCTCAGCAAAAGTAACACTCAAATGTTTCTCAGGCAACGTCAAGAAACAATGAGAGGGGTACGTCTTCCAACAGCTGTTTCCAAAATGGAGTTTGCTTTCATGCAGCCAATCAGAATGTACCCACAATCTCGTCTCCCACATACTTCTCCCGTTTCCATCTTCAATGTGGAATAATTACCATAATTTACAAATGAAATTATTATTTTTTACGGTTGGCCTTTCAAGCTGACGGTTATTGAAATAATGTTGTCGTGGGGAAAAGTTTTGCAGGAGTTTGCAACAATCACACAATGGAATGCGGTGGACAGTCAAGCCACCATGTCATCCAGACAGGAAAAAGTCAATTGGAGGTTCCTGATGTATCAAGCATATGAGTAATTCCTAAAGACAATTGATTGTACTGAGTTAACGTCCGTTTCAAATAAACACTCATCACCATTCAAGGAAAATAATAATACTGCCAACATTGTTGCAGTTCAGTTTTTATTAGGCTAATGTTAAAAATAAGATTAATGTGAAAATGGCAAATAACAACATCCTTAAACTTCCCGAAAAATCATGTTTGGCTCATGTAAGTACTTGTATGGCATGACAAAATGTTAACTATAAAACAGCCTAACAAACCAACTTAACAAAAATAATGATTAGATAAATCTCATACAACGTACAGTACCAGTGAAAGGTATGGACACATTTTCTGGTTAAAGTGAATGGGAAAGCGTGTATCAACTTTAGACAGGTACTGTATTTATATCTACTCCTATATATAACAAAAAATATCTACTATATCTATAGATTATAATCCATATTTGGCAAAGCGTGAATAGGCTACCGGTTCATCTTTCCATATAACACTGTGCAGCCTGTGCAAACATATGTCACAATTAAGACTGAGTGGGAAAACATGGGCTGTACAGTGTAAACCCATAGTTTCGAAAATGCACATCAAAAGATACATAAGGCATATATTTAAACGTAGAAAAATAAACATATACAGTTATAGTGAATTCAAGATAGAGCAGAAAAAGCATGATCAAGGCTTTGAAATAAATTTGTTCGGTAAACTACAACATGATCAATTTAAGGTTAATTTCAATCTATGATCCTTATAAAACAATCAGATACTGATGAGAACAAAATAGAAGCATGATATTGATTTGAGTATGTCTACTGTTTGAAGAAAAAAAGAAAAAAAAAGTCTAGATGCACAGAGATACATACATACACATACATTTTGCTTTGGTAGGAACACACAAAATCAATATACTCGTTAAATATTCTGGAAAGTCCATTGGCTTTCTAACCAATTGAGACACATTACTGGATGGGAAATATATACATAATATATAGTGATGGAATCATGCAAAGGATGCCTACAACACACACTATAAACCTTTCTAAAGGACCATCATTTGAAGCAGCTCGAGGCATTTTTTTTGTTGTAGATTGGTGGTAGCATTGTTAATTAACATAACGCTGTAAAGGGGTGCCAACATAGATGTAACTACCTTTTGTTCGTCACATGTTCACACTTTCTTTTCTGATGTTAGCAAACCAATCAATTGCTATCTTTTAAAAGTTACATTAGGCTATATTCTTGCAACAGATCTGGGCTTGTCACATGGAAACATAATTTATTTTTCTACAAACTTCACCACATTTTAGCTGACAACCCTGCAAGACTAACAAAGATACATATAATATTGTTGATGTTTGATAGAATGGTGAGACAATAGTGTTCATAGATAGCAAAGGAACTGTTGGGTACAAACAGTCAAGAAGAGTGAGACCTGTTAAATGTTTCAACATTAATCCTAGGCTACTTTTGGCTTTGTTTTTAACAGTTTGCCTCAAGCGTCCACCAGATGCTTGCTATAAAGTCCATTGTGAAGCTTTTAGGTTTGTAACTTTTTTCCAGTGACACATTTTCAAACTATTCAACTTTTTCAATTATTTAATTAGTATTGAAATAAGTTCTGGTCTTAGGTCACACACAGGTTTTGTGGCAAAAAATACATAATTTCATTTGTAAGATTTTCCTGGAAAACTAGGCTTCCATTGGACTTTTCAAAACGATGATTGGAATATTATCTCTTCCCTATTGCTAAATTGACAGTTAAATAATGATTTTTGATTTGTGAAATTTGTTGACTGGAAACAGGTTTAACATGTAAAATATTTGAGCAAATAAAAATAAAGTGGTAATGTCAAACTAGAGTAACTATGATGAGAAGAGTAATCTTGTTGCTCATTGTTTTAACATTTTAAAAGTTGACATTTTAGTTGCCAGTTTAAGATGAAATATCCTGAAATCAAGGCAGTTTTGATAGAATGTATTTTAAATCTGTTTTAGACATATTTTCTTAAAAAGATTAATTGTTTTTCTATTAATTAGAAGCATTATTTGGCTCGTGTAGTCCTGCTTTCTTTGCACAACCACACACAATTGGCAACTTGTCTGAGAAAATGCAATTACAATTCAAAATAAACTGAAAAAGTCTGCTCTAATTGCCGGACTATGGATGTGTGTGCATGACTTTCAGTAGCAATAATACAGTTGAGAGCGTAGCCCCCTGAAGGTGTCATCCTCCTGCCCACTGGCTTGCTCTCCTTCAAACAGCATGGACTCTGGAAGTATTGCGCCCTCTAGTGGATCTGGTTGGCAGAACTCCACTATGAATTCCTCCTCTGAGTCCAGGAGCGTTTTGGACCAGGCAGACATGTCCAGGTGACCAGCAATACCGCCGTACTCCTCGGGCAGAACTGACCGGGGGATTTTGTGGTGTAGGGAATGCAGGTCTGAGCCATGAAGAACGTACTGTAAGGAAACAGTAAAACTACTTTCATAAAGCAATCATTATAATCAGCAATAAATTAGTCAAGTACCAAAACCACTCTTCAACATAAACCCATATTGTGCCACAGTAATACAATTTGGGGCATTGACCCAATATCCCAGAACATCTACCAAGATAAAGCAAATTTACAAAGCTGATCAACTGCATTGACCTGAATTTGTGACTACATTGCACAGGTGAATAAGAATAATATGGCACACACTAAGTAACAACTAACTGACACTCACCCTCTCTGCCATTTTTTCTTTCAGGAAAGGCTTGATGATTGCAAAGATACCTTTGAAAATTCTAGGCTCATTTATTATGTTGACAGCTTTGATTCTGATCGGAAACCCATCCTGTTAATTATGAGGACAATTCATAATATAATTAGATTAGATTAGAGTAGACTCAATCTATAATACAACTATAAACAACTTAATAGAATCATGTCTATTGTACAAATACAATTTAAGATTTGGACACAGTACACCCCTATCCAACACTTTAATTCTGAAAAGTTAATAACTTGTTTTGGGAATATTTACTCACTTGCAAGACGCTAACAACTTTCTTTGCCAGGAAGGGGCCAGGGTTTGATGCTTGGGACATGCCAACCCCGGTGTAGTCTGCTAAAATTACGATACCATTCACCTGAGTCTCTTCCGGCTGGATTAGCTTCTCCAGAGTCAGATAAATGGCTCGAACATTGTCAACAAATGGGTAATCATTGGGCTTCCATTTACCTGTACAAAAATACAAATCAGGTTGTGCCAAAACTCTATCAAAGGCAATTGTTGGAGGTATAATCTGTTTTAATTCATAACATTAACATCTGCAGAAAGAGGGCTACTGATAGAAAACACTTGACTATGTAGGTAGAGTAGAGTAGTCTGTGTATTATAAACGGCTACTGACCAGGTCGAAGGCAGAGAATGTAACGTCCATTAGGGTCTGGGTGAGGTAGTACCGTTAGGAAGCCTTGGTCCAGAACATGTTTCACTGTAGAAGGCCTTAAGTCCTGGAAAACCTCGGGCCAGGCTTTCCGTCCTGAATGGTAGTTGAGAAGCAGCTGGAGGGCGCGGTCATAGTCAAATTTCCTGGCCCGTAGGAAGCGAAGTAGGAAGGCATCGTCCAACCTGGTCCTCAGGTTGGGCTGGTCCTTCAAGATCATGTCTCTTAGCGCCTGGACATCTCTCAGACGCCATTCTGGCTTCTCTTGGAGCTCCTCTCGCGCCTTGGCCACTAGCTCTACAGTCAGAGTGCAGGAATAGATGGGAGGAGGTGGGCCGGGGAACCCGATGTTGCAGGGGGTTGACGGGTCCACTGGTGGAGACCCCAGGTCAATGGACTCATGATCATCGGACATACGAGCAACTGTGTGTTTCTGATTAAATAGAACAGTAACTCAATGTAAGGATTTTATTGACTCAATGTGGTCATCAAATATAGGTTACTGCCCGTTACACAGCCTACTGGTTAGTAATACATTTGATTTAAAATGTTATGTTATGAGTATGTTAATGATTACTAACCAGTAACTGATTAAATGATTACTAACCAGGCCGTTTATAATTTTTTATTATGGGAATCTTAATTTGTCAAAAAATGTCTTACACTGTTTTGTTTAACGTTGATTGGCCAACGTTAATGACAGAGACTCATACACAAGGTTACTTAGTTGAACGATCTAAAACTGAAGGGATGCGGACGGTGCGACAATAGCAACAAGGCTTCATACTAACCCGTATATTAGAATAGGTATTCGAATGTCCAGTTCTTCATGTCATTTATCAGTCAACCACAGTAATTTACTGATATCGTTTGCAGAAGGTTTAAAATTATCACGACACGGTCAATATTTGTCATCGGAACGGGCAATCAATAGCTTATTTATTTTCCGGGTAGAAGCAAAGACGCTCGTTCTTTGGCTAAAATGTAGCATGTGACCAACTGCGTCATCTGTTTGTTGATAGGCTTTAAAAACAAAAACAAAAAAAAACATTGTATGAAGTCAACACTGATTTCTTAAAAATAATCCTCTTGTACCCCTTTTTTTTACAGTGCAATTAGAGAATATAGCTGCGTTTCCCTATTCATCCTCCGTGTTTTTCAATAATGTCCCTTGTTTGCAACTTTAATACAAAATTATTTAATATTGAGTCATAAAATGTCATGTATATGTTGAATTTACTTCTAGTTAAATAGCAATTCTAGAAATAAATCAACATGTTTTATTTTCTGGGTTCATTGCGAGAAATAAGCTGCAGATGGTGCTGGACACAGCTTTGCACAACTTCGACTACATCGCTATTCTGTGACGTAATACGTGAGCATTTGTGCGCATGTCCGTATTTCATGTGATTAAAGGATAACTTAATAATTGTAACAATTTGAATTATTTTACGATATGGACAAGTCGTGGTACCAACTTGTAGTTTAAAAAAAATAAGGCTTTCTATTAACTCCAATGAAGGGAACTTCAGCGAGTGAACTATTAATATTGTTATCATGAGAAATATTAAAAGTATTTTAAGTTGGGCGGCTGATTATCACTTACAAGCACAGTCACTGCTATCTGAAATGACTTTATGACATTTTATCAGTCTAGAGTAACACACCCTGGCGCTAATTAGCATTGACCAATAACTGCCACGTCGAATTGTTTTTTTATCTGGGGCTTACGTGTAGCAAGCTAAGCAATATGTAGGGAAATTCCACACTGACTAAATAAATATGCATTTATTATTAATAGTCTCAGAAATGGTTTAAACCAATATCCGAGGATACATTCCAGGATGTAATTTTGATGAGCAATTTTGTCACAAACCTTGCTTTATTTTTGCTATATTGTGTTAGATTTTGCCTTCTACAGAAATAAAGAAGAGTAAACAACATTTGATAGGAAAATAAACCTTGAGATTTAATTCTGTCATCTTCACATTGTAAGGTGAAATATTTGTCTATCTATCCAGTGTAAGGCAGTATATGGGTTGATAGGGCACAGTTTACTCTGACAGTTATACCATGACATCATGTCATTCCAAGGTCAAACAAAATATATAACATCTTTTTTTTACAGAAATACTGTAAATATCTAAAAATTATGACAGAATATTTTGAGAATCTGAAATGGGAAATCATGGATACATTCCCCAATTGTGAATACCTTTACATGTCTGAAGTAGTATCACAAACAGCCTGGACTTTGTTGAATACACAAGCTATCTTCATGTAAATTTAAACTTATTACACAACATCACTACACAACTTTTCTCTTGTACAGATTGTACTGATTTCTGTCCTGATAAGGTAGCATTGATCAAGACTTAATGATACGAAATCTTCAAAAGAAAGAATGAGTGAGACTACCACACAATAACACACAATTTGCCTTATCTTTTTCTTAAGACTGTTGTAACATTTTTACAATTCTGATGCCACAAAGCACCCTTTTTTAAACTTTAAATCTATTATAACTACGTATTTTGTGTATGTTCACTTACATTTATATTTCAACTTATAAGAGAACCAGTGGGCATAAATATTTTTTAGGCACTTAGTTCATGATATTACCCATCAAAGTCCTAACTTGTTCACATCTTTATTACATACAGCAGAACATACAGGGTAGGGGTAAACCAAAATCCTACACTTTAAGGTGGGAGGTTTATGGAGAACCTGGCATTGGTACTCATTTTGCACAAAGGCACAGTAACCTTTTACCCACATGCAACTCTCAGTGAGGGCATATGAGCAAGGACACTTGGTTTCTGCAACGTTTTTTTAACCTATATTCCTGAGGACATTACAAAGAAAAAAACAGCACTGCAACTAAACACAATTGCCATATGGAATTATGTATGTATAGGTCCATTTACTTTAGCATCTTGTTAAAGTGTATAGAACAAAGGATCCAACTCCGTCAATGTATTCACAGAGATGAAGGCTTAGTTTTTAGAGGGATGAAGAAGAGGGTTTTGCTATATTGTCTCTTGCTTGGTGATGGTGGGCTGAGGAATGGAGGTCGGTTGCTTGGGCACCGTAGCTATAACTCCCTGAGCCATTTTGTAATGTTCTGAGCCGGAGGCAGTTGGAGGTGAGGGTATTGGGGTTTCAGGAGCGGCTGTGTTAGACAACAAGAAAAGTCCTAATCAGGTATATAGAAAAGAACAAATTTACACTGTGTGGTACAGTATAACAGGATAGCACTTAGAATAGAACAAACAATTTCAAGCAAGGAAATAAGCACTTTTGTGAAATTTCTGAAAGACTTAAAATGTTAAGACAAAAAAAAACAGAAGTTCTCTTTGACAAAGTAAGCCAGATTAGTCTCTGTGAAGAACTTAGAGGATTACTATGCCAAGCTTATTTGTACCTCCAACTACCTGACATTGCTGCACATGGAACCAGCATAGATGCCAGTTACTGACAGTATGCTCCCATCTGGTACTTTTTATTTAGTAAAGTTGTTTAATATTTGACAATCACAACATGCAACTAAGTACTGACCCTATTCCAAAAATCTAACAGTTAACCCCGCCATGTTTTTGTCATTTGTTCTTACAGATCTGTCCGTTATGGATTGGAGTTGGCATGTTGCTGGCTACGATGACGTTGCTGCTCAGGTGCTCTTGAACCAGGTGAGGGTGTAAAGAATGAGGTGTGTGAGGGGCCTCGTTAGCAGAGCCTGGAGTTAGATAGAACACAACAGCAAATTGTCAGTCCTGCTTGACACTTTGTGTGTGTGTGTGTGCGTGTGTGCGTGCATGCGTGTGTTTGTGTATGTGTAGAAATGTGTTTGTGTGTGTGTGTGTCTGTGTGTGTGTGTGTGTGTGTGTGTGTGTGTGTGTGTGTGTGTGTATTAGGGCACTACATTACCCAGTCCCTGGCCATGAAAGTAAAAAATCTCAGTGAACCGTGTCACAAAATGTTCTTTGTAATATTTTTTTCAGTTATATAGCACGTGGGTTTGATCAATCCAAAGACATCTCACCTCCAAGAAGCATTTCTTGTAGAAGGTTGTCAATCTTGGCCATTCCAAACAGCTTGACGAACTGAATCTGCTCAATCATCTGCCAGGTGATGCTCTGTAGCGTGGGCAACAGAAGGAGCAGCTCTCCGAAGCGACCCCTCGAGTCGTACTGCCTGTCATTAATGTAGTCCTCCAGGCTCACTTGGACCTGATAGCGCATCCGCTTGATCTTTCCCGGGTCACTGAGACCTTTGGCGTCTAGTGCAACGAAAAGGGTAGAAAAGGCGCAATCAGGATGTTTAAAGATGTATTTTATAGTTGTTGTTACATGTGCATTGTTATTACATGTTCATTACAGACATAAAATATAGATTTAAAACACAGTATAAACTAATTAACAGACAAGAACACATGAACTGATTTTGTAAGTGCATATTACACGTTACTGCATGAAATAATGATTGACACGGAAACATAAGGCATGTCAGCCCTCAGGTAGAAGATATATATATATAGATGTCTTTTGATGGTTCTTATTGCAAAGGCATCATTACTACATATTTATTTAATTTAAGATAGAACATACAGGGTGAACTAATGAACAGATGAGAACACATTCATTGTTTCTGTAGGTGTATTTTACATGTTACAACATGTAATAATGATTAGCATGGGGTAGGTACTATGTATCAGTTCACTAGTTTTCCCTACGTTTTACATTTTCTATGTCAATCTGTATGTTATTCAATGTATATCTCTATATAACCACACCTGGATCAAAGAAAACGATGGCTTTCAAACAGGCGTATTCGTTGTCGTCTATCTGGAGATCCTGGAAGGGAAGCACAAGCTCGTCCAAAATTCTCACTGCTACTCGGCTCACCTCCAGCTCTGGACAGTTCCTGGGTATAATGTGGTCATTTCCTGTGCAGAGGAAAACAATGAAATATGATTTACGGTTGAATCCCTGTTGATGAGCTAAGAATATTCACATACACATAGGAATAGAAGTGTCAATTGTCGCATATGCTGCAATCAATAAACTACTGTTTTCATGTTATAAAGTAGATTTTTGTATTACCTAGGAGCAGGAGGTCCTTGTACAGCATAGACCTCTTTGCAGCTCCGAGTAGCAGGTGTTCCCCGGCATGTGCTCGTAGCAAAGCCACCTTGTATAAAGACATACATGTTAAATGCGACACTTGCGCTGAAATAAATATTTTTTTGACGAGGTCCAGGCGTTACAGTGGTGAGAAAATTGCATTTTGATGCACCTATTTGACTTTCTAACACTCAATGATATAGGAGGCCTGAATAGTGCAAGAGGTTAGGATAGCATGATGCTAAAATACTTTTCTCCAGGTATATGATTAGGTCAGTGCTGTTTGTGATTAAATCAAAGACAGGAAAGAAGATTTCCCATCACCTTAAGGTCACTTCAGTAAGCCATGACTTGAAAGAGAAGGAGAGGTGTCCTCACTAATTCAGCATCAGCAAATCAGTTACCAGGCCCTGGCGGTCCCACTGTTAATGATTCAGTACTTTTTGTGGAGAGATATCACTTTAAAAACCTCAATACTCATCATATTCTAACTTGGAGTTAAGATATATTTTCCACAATGGCAACGGACAATTATTGGGGGTTTTTCTGAGCAATATCTAAGCTGAAAGTCTTTTCCTAAAGAGATTGTGTTTGCTGTCAAATTCTTAGGTTGTTGAAATAATTATGTGCAGGAGAAAAAGCCAAGCATTGAAAATACCAAACACTGGTTTTATTTAGTGTCTAGGTGTGAATGTTAAACTGCAGTTGGGCAGATACATCCATTTATATGTGTGTGTATATGTATGTATTTGTGGGTGCATGTGTGTGTGTGTGTCTGTGTGTGTGTGTGTGTGTGTGTGTGTTTGCATTGGTGTTTTAATGAGCATATCCCTCACCTGGTCATCCAGAGGCAGGTCACAAAAGGCAGGAATGTATTTGGCCCATTCCACCAGGACCAGTAGCTGCTGCTTCATGGACTCACACACATCTGTGATGGTGGCAATCTTTTTTGTCCTGATGTCACCATTTGGTATTGGCCCAGGCGATGTTATCTATACACAGTACCAGGATTGTTTGAGTATGTAAGTGTAAAGCATACTTAAATAGCCGTTACAAACATTTAGCACACAGTATTGTTTTTACTATTTAAATTGCAAATCACTTCAAAATAATGAGGCTAACCAACTAGCCCAGTCCCATTATGACCAGGTCGCTTTTGTGCCGGGTTGTTAAACTACCATTAGAAGAGGTACCTACATCTTAAGATCTGATCATAAATCAGTAAAAAGATTTGGGAAGGTGAAGGGGTAAAGGCTGCATTACCTGTCGTGACAAAACGTCTGCCTGAATTAGTGCATTGATGGATGGTAAACTGCCGTCCTCGTAGCTGGACCTCCTGGTGCTGATCCGGTCTCTCTCGTTCTGCACAGCTGAGAAACACAGACCTATACAATCAGTACCGCAACAGATGGCACAAAGACTTTGACTGAAATGTATTACACACTTAAGTACAGGTTTTATTGTTGAATTTTTTCAAAGCCTATGCCGCTTTATTATCTGGCACATATTGTCATGAGAGTTACTATGTAAATGTATATTTCAATGCTATGATCTCTATGAATAGACAACTTTGGCAATGAAGTCAGAGGAATTGTTTAGACTGGATAAAAAAAGTGCTTCCAAGGTTGTGCTGTTTATCAGTTTGCAGCCATAATGCCTCAGAAATGTTTGCTCAGCATGAGCCGGTCATAGACTTCAGAGCATCAGGGAGTGAACATTAACAAAGTGCTGCTCTAGCTGTTGCAAAACAACCCGTCTATGAAGAGCCCAAACACGACAGCTCACTCTATGCTTGATAGAGGATCTGCTGATAAAAAGAAAAAAAATGGTTGATTTTCTGGTTTTGCTGTGTGATATAATGTGCAGGTTTCTTAACTAATGCTAGAGTACTAAGGTTCCCTAACTTCTCAAAGGTTTCTCTCATATATGCACCGTCATTTGGTCTTGAAAAACATGAAGAGTAGTACCTTCTTTTTTCATGCCAGCTCTAAAACATTTCTTCAACCGGCAATATCGGCATTGATTTCTCTTGTCTTTATCCACTATGCATTGTCTGTTGAACCTAGAAAACAAGCATTTTGTTTTTTAGGGAGATTTAGATATTTGGGAGAATGGAACTTTTACAACTTTCTAAAACAGCTCTCAGGTTTGGTGACATCCACCAGTCAAAATGATTTATCACAGCCTACTGCTGTGTCAAATCACGATTAAAAAGAATCTGTTTGTGCCATTAGATTAGAATTCACCTGCACGAGTACATGTGGTTTTTGCGAACACTGCGTCTGAAGAAGCCCTTGCAGCCGTCACAGCTAGAGGCTCCGTAGTGCTTTCCAGTGGCCCGGTCTCCACAGATGGCGCACAGGGTGCCTGCCCCAAGGTGGTTACTAGCATTCATGTTGGCGCTCTCAGCCGGCGAAGAGTCTGGGGGGCACAGGAAGTGGACAAAGAGACAGATCTTGTTAGGTTAGCAGAAGGCCATGGTGGAATTTCCACAATGAAAATGGTTTGGTGTAAATACACTTTTTAACGTAAATCATTATGTTCTTTACTAAAGCCAGGACAACTTCTATGGGGAGCTCAAAGTGATTAAATCAATGAAAATCATAATGAGCATTCGATTATTTCTGTAGAGTTATAATTTTGTCTGTTTTCATTGCGTGAATGACTATGACGAAACTCACTCCACTGTTTCAGGTCAGTGATGAAAAGCCTCGTTAATTTCAACATGCCATAATCTAGTAGAAGTTTAGTTGCTAAACCTTAGCTATCGTATAGTATCTGAGTGGCTGAGAGTATGCACTAGATAAATAAAGTTAAATTGATAATGATAACTGGTGAGCAAGCCAATCAGTAAAGACAGTCTCTGATTTCTCTATCTTCTTCACAGTGATCAGTAAGATTGGCTCAATCAATCACACATTACAGAAAGGTTCTTGATTACCCATTCTTGAGGTTTTTGATCAAATAATAAAATATTTATGCAGCGGTGCAGAGAGAATGTACTGGGGTAAATTATTATGTTCTAGATGTTTGCTTAAAATTTTAAAACGTCTTTGTTCTTTACAAAGTCCCCAATTAAATCAAAAGAGTCTAAACTCATGATAACACTTTTGTCTTTTAGGAGCTTAGGATTTTACAACCTTAGTTGGAATTGTTTCATTATAGACTCAGGTTCCCACCTGTATACCATGGGAGACTGATAACATAAATATATCAATGTCATCCTAACTCCCCCAAAAAAATAATTTATCATTCAAAACGGTCACTCAATCCCCACTCATTTTGAACCTCTGAAAACCATGGGAACACACGGTTGGTAACAGGAGAAGGACACTCAAACAACTTCTTCGTAGGTCAAACACCTATGTATAGTAATTCTATCTAAGTGAAATATAACCAATACCATAACAGTCTGCAAGCTGGAACCTGATTAGTTCACAGTGTTAAGCACCAACAACTGTGTGGTGGAGTGATTCATTCTCTGAACGTCCACCCTGGTCCTCCTGTACCTGTGCAAGTATTGCTGACACCCCAATCTGTTGTCCAAAAGAACTGTATTAACTAACTGCAGCCTGCAGTGGATTACCAGATGGACAAATAATCCATTTTATGACACAGAGCTAAAACAATTATCACTGCTTACAGTTTATCATACCCACACATTCATGCAACCAAAAATCTCAAAGTCTTAATAGACATCTTAGCTTTGTGTTTAGTGCAACTCACCTGCGCCCATGCTGAGCACTTGCATGTTTTCAAACTCCAGCGTGGTGTAGGCTGGGTCCAGGACCTCGCTATAGTCTGCCATGTCCATGTCTGCTTATGGGTACTCTTTGGACAAACAAAGTCTACAGCTACCTGACAGTGGGGCAATCCGACTTGTCCAGGAGAGTAATGATGTGTCCCCCACATCCACCCACCCACCCCACACACATACATACACACACACATCCTCCTCCTCCCTCCTTCACAAACACCCCCACCCACTTTCTAATGGAGCTAGCTCCACCCCTGCAATAGGTATATCCACAGCAAGCCCACAGTGGATGGGGAATATCTCCGTAAGAAGTCTCAGACGAGAGCTCACAAGGAGGCTGTCTGACAGTAGGAGCCTCCCCCTACTTCTCAAGCTTCTAAGCAGAGGAGAGAGGTGGACTGGTAGTCTGGTAGATGGTTAACTTGCCCTCCTCAATCAGGGAATCTTTTTTATTTTTTACATAGATAACTCAACTCGGATATCTTTCCCTCTCTTCCTTGGACACACGTACAAATTATTTGCCACATTCTCTCTACCCCCCTTTCTCTCTCTTTCGCTCTCGCTCTATATCTCTCTCTTTTGCTTTGCACATTGTCGGTAATGGATCAACAATTATCTGATGAGAGCCATAAAATGACAAACCTCTTCCATATCACCCCATACTTTACATTACCCTTATTTTCTGCCAGCTGGAACCAGTTTGCCAGCTGATGAAAAAACGACTACCCCTCACATCTCTCAAATGGCTTTGGATGCAGAACTTAATGACCCAAATGTGTTTCTTTTTTTTTTGGAAAGCTAAGTCTGCACTGTACTGGTAAAGGTGTAGCTAACCTGACGCATATCTCTTGTGAGCCTAAGCAGTCTTAATATAGTCCTATTTTCACATTTAATACATTCTCTGCAAAGCTCAGTTAATTCTTGCATAGCAGAGAAATAACTCACTGAAAGAAATTATTATTGCATTTATGTAAAAGAGTTCCATTGTTCAACCAAACTCTGGCTGCATGTGATTCAAACGCTCAAAACGGTTTTGACCAAAAGAGAATGCTCATTTTAAAGTCAAGCAAGGACATTATAATAATGGTGGACATTTTAAATAACTGATGGATTTTGATGTTGCCCATTTCTGACACATTTGTATTAACAAATATGAGGTGGTATTATATAAGGAGAACGGTAACTCCAGAACATTGTTCCTCTCAAGATATCATCAAATGATCATTTAATACATTCATGTTTTGTAAAACCCAGATTTAGAAAAAGAAAAGAAGGAAAAAAGAAGCCTCTCTACAAACAAACTGCCCCCTCTGTGTAAGTAAATGTAACATGGTAAACAGTAGTCCTGTATTTGAAGAAGAGAAAGTGCCCGTACAAAGCAACAGGTCACTGGTCTCGGGTTCACCAAGACCTTAGCCGTAAAAAACTTGGGCGTACTTGAAAACCAGCCGTTAAGTTCATGTCATTATAAAGAGGATTCATAAAAGAATCGCTGCTTGACAAAAAAAAATCTGTTTCCTGTAAAGTGACTGTAAACGATTGCTAATGACCAAATTTTCCCTCAAACATGTCAAAAGTGGTCATGGAAGCACTCCATATTTTACGATTTGTAGAGGAATATTATTGTCTTAGTATTTGCTGAATGACAGTCCCTGATAAGATGAGGCCTTTACTTTACACATACTTTTATGTATAGTATGTTTTTGGTAAGACCACAGATTTACGCAAATCTTATTAATATCACAGGAAGATGATGTATACAGACTTCTCTTCAAATGCCCATGTTTGTACAAAAGATTTCTTTACCATCCTAGTGAAAGGGGGTCTATTGCAATGTGAAGGTATGAATGAGTCACTCAGAACGAATCTTATCTGCCCGGCCATTAAAACTCTTTATCGCTTCTCCCCATCTTCATATTCTGTGAACTCTTCAGGGAACAGCCGTATACAGGTCCATAAAATATAATCTGCAAGGTTACAGCATTCTTAATCGCACGCAGTAACAAGCATGTCCGTCCGTGGTAGAGTAGATATAATCAGAAAGTGTCAGATCCTCACCTATTGAGCATAATTCGTACTTGAGGGTTTGCCCTGTCAGAGAAGTAAGCATATAAAGTAAAGGTCCATTGCATTCGATTGAGTTTCAGAATTCACATTCATATTAAGATTTAAAATGTTACAAAAGCGCTGACAGTTCCTATGTCATGTCTAAAAATCTAATTCAAGCAGAACACTTTGGTTTGTAATGAAAGTAAGGTTCTTGAAAATTCAAATTCTAATTCGAAACACCATCTATAGAATAGTCAGAGTCTGTCCAGAGGACCTTTATGGAGTATGAATGGTAGCCATATAGTAATGAGATGTGTGAGTGTCTGTCTTATAATCAGTGACCCAAACTTCCTGCCGGGGCTAAAAGTCAAAGCACTGCTCCGAACTGATGTAACACTGGTGTGATTCTCCCCTTTGAAACTAACTTCAAACTCCAGTTTGTGAACAAAGTCCTATCTTTCTTCTGAATAGGAATCTCCGACCACTGACCAAACTCCATTTGTAACCACTGCCTATTTGTACCTTCTGCACAATGATTCTTATTCCATTCCACAAGTCCGATCCCAATGGCAAGAGACTGTAGTAAAAGGCTAAGCAAAAGTACTGGACACCACAATTATCAAGGAACCATTTGGCCAAACATCAGTCAATAGGATTTGGAGTATACTACACCCTGGAAACGTACCTTTTTTATTCTATTTTTAAGCGCTCAACTTCAGGGGAAGATGTAAGTGTTCATTGTGTGGATATAGTGCCGACCTAGTATTCAAACTGTAACAAATATATATAAACAAGAGAGAGACAATGTTCTTGTTGTAGCCATATCTGAGGCCATAACCGAAGCCTGTTCTGCCATGCCAGAGTTAGATGAAGGTGATATGTGAGTAGACTGTCATGACGAAGACCTTGTCAAAAGATAACTATCTAATCACAGTTTGTGCAAGCCCCTCTGGTTGGACAAAGATAGAACACCAATTCTGGGACGAAAGCATCGTCTAGGTTCACTCTGACGTCAATTGATCTAGGTTATATTATTTTTTAAATACAATTGTATTTGTCTTTTCATTTGGTATACATACAGTTTGTTGCCAACTAGTCCAGATTTAGAGTTGTGCTGATTTAAAACAGATCTTAACATACATTTCGACAAACAAATTCATTTTTGCATGAAGATGGGTAAAGCACTTTAGATTAAATACATGCAGTTTTAATTTTTAAAATGCTTCAGGTAAATCAAATTACTGTTTGTCTTTTAATGGTAAATTTGTTCTGTGGTAGATTATCAGAGGCCAACAACAACCATAGATTTTCAGGTCAGTTTATTTACCGAAACCACATTGTTCTCTTGTGCATTGTCTTGTTAAGTTTACCAATGTCCAGAGCAAGTGGTTTAGCACTTTCAATGTTTTGAACACACTTTTAGAAGATATTTATAAATATGTATAAGAGGCCCTTTGGTTGTACCATGAAAACAAACAATTGCACTATTTTATTTTTGACATACAATAAGATAACTTCATTTTTGGGGGAAAGTGTTTTTGTTCTGATTGAATTTGAAGAACAGACCACAGCCCTTAGTAACTTAAGAGTAAAATCTTTTGCTGAAATTGTCTAAAAGGTTTGCACAGTCTTTCTCACCCAGCTCCTCAAGGGTAATCATAAACCACTATTGGCTAATTCTGAAAAGATCCCCATAACCCATAGCTATTATATTGGGTCATAAAGACATCAGCAAATAAAGGCGAGAAGCAAGAAACGAAAGATAGCTGTGATTTGCTTTGTTACCTGGACTGCACATGACTGCACCAAGTTATTTTTGACTGTGTCATTGCTTTTGTCATAGGCTATCATAAAAATAGCATAGTAAAAAGATGGCATCATAAAAGTCAGTAGAGTTTTTAACACAACAGCATTGTTACAAAGGTATGAATCAGCAAAAATTTAAATTCATATTAAACATTATTATTTCTAATGAAAAACTAAAGTTGTTATTTCTACCTGTTCATAGCTAGCGTTTATTTATACAAATAAAAAAACAGATGCATTAATTACAGCATGTAATGAGCTTTTCCATCATTTCCATGATGCATGCATGTTCAGATATAGTTTCATTCTGACAGACCAAAAAACTCAAGTAGCCCTGTGCTCCAAATAAGTAAACAATTGCATCAATAAACATGTAGAGCAAAGCTCTGCGTAAATCAATCACAGTGTCTGATAAACCTTTGTAATCATTAACTGCTGTTTTGCTGAGGATTCATTTCGACCGCTGGTCACAATCACTTCTGTCGGCAGCACCGCTGATGCAGCTTATCTACCTGTTTTCCAAACCTGCGTGTCCTGTGCATGCCAATCAATAGCCTTGGAGGCTTCCATATCTTTAATTTCAAGATTCTCTAAGTGCAAACGCATTATCCTCAATGTGCTTCAAATCAAACGTTAAGTCAGATGGCTTAGTTGCAGAAAATATTGCTAGCAAATATTGAATAAAATGTTTCGTACATGATTTTTAACAATCTACAGACTTGTAGTTTCAATAACATAAGGTAAACTCTGTAAGCTTTTTCATGTTTTCTTTAATGTTTTAACCCCCTGTCCATTTTAGGTCGAGCAAGAGACTCCAAATGGATCTAAACCTAATTTCCGCACTTTTATAACAACTGAAGGTAATCATAGTCAATGTATAGGCCTATGTAGTATTTATTTTCTATTCGACCGCCATCTGAGGTTGACTTCGGAAGAGACGATGATAGCGGGTACAATGGATAATACTGTCATCTAGTGGACGTCCTATATAAAACATTGGATTGTTTTCAGCTGCCCGAATTTACAATATCGTACACTTCCTCGCAAATGGAATGTTCAATTTGAGTTGTGTAATTATATACTATGTCAGTTATTCGGTAATCTAATTATACAATGGTTGAATTGCATGAATGTATATATAAATGTATTTGCAAGTGCACCTAAGCTACTTCGGAGGTTTCTACCTCTGAACTTAATATCAGGTTTTGTGTGAGTGAAATGTGCAAGTCAGCCATTTCAATTCACGCAGTTTTTATTCCCCAGATTCTTTTAAGAAGTAGGCATTTAGGTAGGCTACAATGAATAATTTTCACCATTGAAAAGGACATTCCGCAGCTTAGCTCAGCTCCGAATCAAACTGCGTACGAAAACAACTGCTTGTTGAGAAACAACTCCTCAAACTCATTGCCACTCCACTAACGTCGCATCTATCCTATCCTACATTGTTATGTTTTTTACCTGGTGTGGTGAAGTGCAGTACTCCATCCTCCCGGTACATCCTCCCGAAGGCTGACCCTTCACAGGCGACAGACCCTGTGACCGTAGCCCCCTGCAGCCCCAGGCTGGGAGCAGCACGCCACCACCGCAGCCGTTACTCTAGATCTAGGACCAGCAAGACTGAGGGAACCAGGTAAATGGGATTTAGCCGTTGAACCACGGCAACGGGCCCTGTGAAGGGAGAGTGGCGACCGGGGATAATCCTATAATGCCTGTCACAATGAGATTTGATTGGAGACTTGAACACAAGGCTTTTATGGTGTCAAGTGTGGACGACGTTTGGAATAACTTAAGGGGGGAACTTGTTGTTGGCTCTATTGACTTTACTACAGGTAATTTTGTGAGATTTGTGTAGCCTATTACTATAACACAGAACTCAATATAGTAAGAATGATATTTGGGTAATATTAGGAATGCTACAATTCCCCACCTCTACACTGACTCGCGTTGATCCAACCTGGTTTCCGTAGTTGAGGTATGTCAAATAACTAATGTGACCGGTCATGGACCGCGCCATCGTTTCACTTTACCTCACATCATCACCACATGTCACACTGTTGCTGGGATCTTACAACCAGGATTTTTTAATCGTGCCACCTTCCCCAGCTCCAACTTTCTATTTCTACGTTACAGCACCACTATCAAACTATGACAAAACCCCGTTTCTCCTATTATCAAGCCGGGAGTTTCCGATGTTCGACAAGTAGCTATAAGGGTACAAAGCAGATAGATTGCTAGTAGGAATGCAATGGATTTTCTTTACTTCTCCATTTCGAGCACCTTCACAATTAACAACATTGGCATGAGTATAGGGTGTAGGCTACTGTCATTATTAACCCAGCTGCCCATCCTGTTTCAAAGGGGGGCTCTATAGAGACGTAGAGTTGCTGCTCTTTTACCTTTTTGTTACTTACATATATTTGGGTGAACGAGCCCAGTAAGTTCAGCCTCATAGTCATTCAACTTTTTGGGCAAACAAACAAGCTCGCTAAGGGGCTGTTTAATGGCTTTTGTTGTGTTTACATTAGCCAACCGATACCTTGCAGCAGCACTCCTAGGTTGTGACCGTTGGGCAATTAATCCCATGAATATGATATGAAATTTGTAATGGGAAACTGACGGCAATTATTTCCCTGCGTAATACCAATAGATGTGTATCTTTTTAGCTAGGAGTAGCGAGGGATTTTAGATTCCGATCAATCTTATGTTTATTTTGTTCATACAAGTTGTTTACGTGTTTCGATCGAGCACTAGGAGACATCAAAACAATTACAGATTGTTTGGTTAGACTGAAATATGATATAAAAAGGAACATTCCAATATAGGCCCAAAAAAGCTTGAATTCAGCGCAAAAAGCTACAAATTAAAATGTTTTGTATCTTGTTCGCCTACAAAAATGCGACTCGTTTTTTTGTGCTATTTTACCTTATATCTAAATTATGAGCCTCCATCAATAATACAAGTATGACGTTTGTTGCAGTTTATACACAAGGTAAGCATCAACTGTAAATGCCAATCTGTCTTGCTTTTGTCAGTGTTCCTGCAATGGCCCTTGTACTTTCAACGTATCTTATTTGTTTCATTACAAATGTCACTGTCACACGCAATGCAAAGCATGCTGTTAATGATCGTGGAAAAATCCAACTCATAAAGAAAGACAATTTAAAACAGCTAATGCAATGTAAACCAGATCAGAGACCACTACTGGACATGCAAATAATACAACAGACAGGACTAAAAAGCCAAAATAGTCTGACGTGGTAGTATAGGCACAACTCACAGTGACTGGTTTGATATAAGTCCTGTGTTTCGCACAGATTCTGATTCAGTCTATTCAAAGTCTTGGCTAAAGCATTGGCTTTAACTTAATCTGTTTAAAGCCAAACAGTTAACGCCATAACTTCACAGAAATTAGAGAGAAGAAAAACACTAGAGAAGTTGTCATTGTTTTATGGATGCGTTTGGGAAATCATTTATATTTCGTGACATTGTGTATTTTTTTTCTTTAAGAAACTTTTTCAACTGTTTAGTCAAGAGTGCAGCATTGAAGCAGTTACCATAGCAACACACTCACTAATTACCCAGCAGCCTCTGAGTGGTGACAGATGTGAGACTTTCCCTTGCAGTAAAAGCAAAAACTACTCCTAATTTCTAGCACTAGCCTATCGTCTTCCTCTGAATTCTGAATTCATCCAACTTTGTGTCTGAGATCTTATTGCATGTAAAAGACTATGACATCACAGGCTTGACAGTTTTATCACTTTCTTCAGGCCTATGGGGCCCACATTTTGACCACACCTCCCCACATAGCAGTCATGTGAAAAAGTAACAACAAACAATAAAAACAAATGTTTTAAAACACAAAAATCAGTATGCAGATGTACTGGAAAGTAATAGTCATGCTGCACAGGTCTGCTTGCTACTGATGTTGGAATCCTCCATTCCCAGTGAAAAAAAAACTGAAAGTAAGCAGCTGTCTTGCTCGTTTTATTTTCACTGGCATTGCGGAGTTGGCATGACAAAAGCAGAGTGTGTACTCACCGAATGGAAGGTCCATACGTGTGTTAACTTGTCCATTTACATTGACCATGTTGTGTGTTCCTCGTTCTTCCTAATTAAGTAGTTTACCATATATGCACTTTGTTTTTCCTTATAGATGTTATTCTCAAACCATAAGTTGTTAAAAAATGGAAGTTAGCCTGAGCCTTCTCCAGTGTGAGCAAGGGTGTTGTTAGCGCAAGGTAAGGCCCGGTGTTGCCGTTATCTTATTGATTTTCCTAATCTGGGCAAATGTGGGTGGAGAGGTTAAACAGTAACCCAGCTCGTATGGACAGCCAATCTATATGGCAGCTGTAACTATAGCAACAAGATGATAGAAACTCAAATAGACAAAGTTATGTATTTCCCTCTCTCTTCTCCATCCCATTACACATATTTTCATCTTAAAGTACTGAGAGGGAAAAATAAAGTTGAATAGGATAGTTTGTTTAAGCAGCGAGAGGAGGATGGAAGGCGGGGAAAAGGAGTAAGAGGAAGAAAGAGAAAGGAGTGGTTCACACACTATGGGTGTCAACACAGTCACTCTTCAAGTGACGTATACAGTTTTGTTGTGGAAGAGGAAAAGTAATTATTTCCCTTTGAGCAAACAGAAATGTGCATTCAGATTTTGCACAGGTAAAGTATAAAGGCCTTTAGATTCATGAAATAGATTCACATTGAATGAATGAATGAATGGTGGTTTTTGAGGCTAACTTGACATAATTATCCTTACAATTAATAATGTATAATATATCTATAATTTTATTTAGATGTACGTAATAAGATTTGTGTGATTATAAATCCAAATGTACATTATTCCACATTTTCTAAATATTGTTAAAAAATAAATGCATGTATATATTCCTTATTTTTTAAGTGTTTAATAACGGGTTTTATATAAAGGCCAAATATAGTTTGACTGTTTGGGTGTATGTCTGTATGCTCACATATTTGTGTGTGCTTGCAGGAGCCATAGTTCTGTTGTAAAAGTTGCATTAGTCTCAAATTTTATGGCAGGGATGGACAATTTAATGAAGTGAATATCCCAGGCGAGTATTCATTACTGCTGTATGAGGAACAGCATTGACTGGGGGGCCATCTAAGAAGATATATAGGGTCATCAGTTACTTTACAACTTAATAGATGTCCAATGAAATATACATTAGTCTGTTCAAATTTAAATTTATTGGTGGAATGAATTGGCCATGATTTTCTTTTTTTTTGCCCATAGTTACAATGTTACAAAAAAAAGCAGAAGATAACCGGTAAAAATCTAAATCTACTTTACAATCAAAGTATCATCTGTACAACCCCAAAACAAAACACAAAACAAAACAAGTATAAAAAGTGCTTGGTTTGAACACAATTAGTTTTATAAATTCACTCATCCAAACAAATTATTCAGTAACAGTGCAAAAATATGTGGATGCGCTGGAATCAAAATTTGTATCTTTGCGTCAGCCTTGTTTCACAGAAAATAGTTTTTCAAATCAACTGGTAGAATTAAAGGAATGACAAACATTGTGGAAACAAACATTCATGCCTCTAGATCCAGCAGATGGTGAATGGTAACATAATTTGTTAAAGACAATAATAGTGGTAATTGAATCACCAAATCTATATCCAAGTTTCCGGATTGTAAAATTAGTTATTGCGCTTCTTGATTCAGTTGAGTATTGATTAGATGAATTTAAATTGTTGTATTGTCTTCCATTAAAACAAAAAAACAAAAACAGCCATCAGATTCTTTCTTCTTATATGTTAATTTTGTTTTCTTTTTTTTTGCTTGGAGGCTCCAGAACATTGGTTTTTACTACACGAACCTCCGTACTTAGATGGACAAGCAGAGCAAGGTTTACCACGCTTATAGGGGGCTTCTCCTACCCAGTTTCCTCTGAAAAGAGACATAACATAGAAGAGCGGTTATTACATTATTGTGAATAATTATAATTATCTAACAAAATAGGTAAAGGAACAGTGGTGGTTGCTTAATGTAGAATAAGGATGACATTGTGAGTACTTCAGACAAACAATGACATGACAACAGGGGATACTGATATGTATTGATATGTTTATTACTTACTTGATGGAGTAGTTGCAGACTAGAAGAAATGCTTGCTTCCATGTGCTCCCAAACACATACATATTGGAGCATTTTTTGATGGCACATCCAATTCTATTAGTGTTGGCCCATACCATCTGAAATACGAAATATAGGAAGCAACCAAAAAAAATTTACATTATTGAAACAGCATTTTAGTGTTCAACTCCCTTATAGAATAGTGCTTTAACAGTGTTTAAACAATGAAATGGCTTTAAAAATAAAATGTATTATCATTTATTAACTCTATCCTATAATCATACAGCACTTTTTGCAATGACCCCCAAATATATATACACCGTATGTAATTAGTCACTTGACAAGACATTAAACTTGACAACTTTAAACACGACGCCCCTCTCCTTGGTACCTGTGTGTAGTGTGTACATACAGCCCCGCTACATCTGTTTGGGTAAGAAAAGGAATGTCTTTCGTCATGCCAAGACCTCACCAGCTCAATAATGGACCGGTACCTGGTATAAGTAGCAACACAAGATGGATCATTAATTTGACACTCGTATTTCACACAATGCGGTTCCATTTGTTTTAATATTTGATGGTGATTTAATAACATTACACGCCTTGTTATAAACTTTACATTCAGTTTCACTTAAACTTTAAAAGTGGAACACTGGGACAGAATATGGCAACCCAGCCCCCTTGGTCAATAAAATAAACTGCCATCTTATTGAAAATAAGTTCTTCAGAAAAAGATTGAAATGGCTGATATTACCTTCCAGAGTTGATTGATAAATTTTGACCCATATAATTCATGGCCCGTGTTGGTCCATGATCCCATATACAGCGTGAGGCCCAGGAATTTGCAGATTTGGCCAGTCTCTCATCCCAAACCTACAACGCCAATGGACACAGAGAACACAAGGGAGGGGGAGAGAGAGGGGAGGCACAGATATAGCAACTTTTAACACTGAGCAGTCGCACATAAAACTTTACGCAGGTGTAAAAAACACCTAAACAAACTTTAGAATGAGTTATTAGAAAGCTTAAATGAGACCAAATATCATTATTGTAAATCATCATAGAAAAAATATGATCTTTCTTGAAACATTGTATTGCAAAAGCAGTGTGTAAGGGGATTGACTGCAGCTGATTTATGAAGCACAGTGTTTTTATGGCCTCACCATGTATTCCATATTAGCAGCTGGGGGGAAGACCTGGGAACGCACACGGTTATGGTAATCCAACAAGGTGTTCATTTCTCTGGATGAGATAGCTCGCCTCCGCCGGTTACGAGGCAAAAGGACACTGTTGCTGGCAAGGTTCCTGAGGAAGTCTGAATTTGTGTTTATACCAGGTCTTGTCAGGTTGAGAGAGTCTGTGGGGTTTGGCAGGACAGCAGCTGCAGTTCCCATGCAAGGCATTGTCCACAAGATAGCGGCAAAGAGAAGCTGAGCGCAGGCAGCGCCTCTCTCGACCCTCTGGAGAGGGCCAGGGAAGCGGGGAGTCCTTACAACTTTCTGATCAAAGAAATGAGAGGTGAAAGGCAGTGTAATTGCAAACATAAAAGTCCATGTTGTGACATAAATATAGAGAAATCATTATTATTATCCTCCTTAATTTGTAGGAATAATTCTATTTTCTATTACTGTAATTTGGAGCATAGAAATACTCTGTTTTTGAGGAATGTATTTTATTTCAAAAACATTAGCCAATGTTTTAACGTGCAGCAATGATTAGACTAACTGGTTAAATTGCAAATAAGATACTCTATTCTAATTTGACTATTCCATATTAACTTTTCAGATTTATTGTAACAAAAAAAATTACACTCCTTTAAACTTAGAGAAGATAGAAGAAATGCACATATTTGAAAGGATAACACGTTCATGTTGAGAGAAATAAGTGCATTCACGACACAAGTAAATGCAAGTAAATTCACAATAATGTGTGTCTTTTATCAAAAACTGGAAAAACAATTCATCACTAATTGTAGCTTTTTGGAAATATTTATAAATAAATGTCATAAATCTGTATGTTATACGGAGAGAAATGCATACCTCCTTCATTGGTGAGTACTAGTCAGCAGAGCAGTAGAAAGCCAGGGGGAAAAGGAGGCGAGAGGCCGAGCACATCCACACTTAAACACCAGCCTTTGCAAACAACCCCTTTTGACATATGTGGCAGGGAAATTTAACTGGGCCAACTGTCTTAAGAGTGGAAAACCCCTCCTGTCTTCTCCCTCTTCCCTCCCACATGGTTTCTGGTTCCCCAAGGGGCCAGAAAACAATTGGATAGGTGATTTAGCTTGCCCAATAAACGCTTTATGTAAACCCTGCTCTTCGCAAGAAACACAAACACGGGAAATTGCCTTTTTGCAACAAAAAAAAGACTTAAGAAAAATATTTGAACCGTTTTGATTATTGCACAATGCAGATTTTTTTTTTTTAAGTTTTGCATTTTCACTTTTAGTTGAAATGAGAGATATAGACCTTGACAAAAAAGTACCATTCATTTTAAATATACTACATGTTTATTATTTGTATTTTCTATGTGAAGGCTTGCAGCTGCCTTTAAAAAACACAGTTTTAAAACGAACACATGCTTTGACTGACCCCATAACTCCTACAAGTTGTTTCAATAAAACACAATAAAAAAGTTTAAATAAGCGCGCCTTAGGGAAGAATCGAGTTGCCGAGTGAAGAATGCATATTAAGCGAAGACTGGCAGGAAAGAATAGGTCCCACTTGAAGAGACTGTCTAGTCAGCATTCACCTCCAGCTGTTGTGGGTTCCAGGAAGGCCCTGTGTAATATTGTCTGAGTACTGCCAAGGTACACGGCACAAACTGGCACAGGGACGACCATCGCGACGGGGTCACAGAGATCACAAAGACCCGCATTGGAACAATTTGTACAATGATAAAGGAAAGAGTGTGTCAAAACGTTGGGATTAGTGTTTGCATTTTACTGTTTTTACCATGAACTGTCAATCTACTGTAGAGCATTTAGAAGAATTTTAGATCTCACATGAACGAATGAAAGTAGTCACCCCTAACAAAACATATTGTATCTTCAAGAACAAAAGAAATGGCATTGTAAAATGAAATCACATTAGTGTTTGAGTTTCCATTTGCACTCAGAATCATACCAATAATGGAGGGAAAATTGCAAGCCTCCTGCCAATGCTGTCATCGTAAATTATATGTTGATAACCAATGGCCACCCAAAAGAAATGTTCGGACTGTGTGACGGAATGGGGAATATCCAGAATGGCCGACATGGCACAGTCACATGGGGAAAAGTCTTTACTTTGTAAGGGCTAGGCCCACCCCTGTGCCTCTCGAAAGCAGAACGGTCTGTGGACAGAATGACATGCACTCTTTATCTAAAGCATTCCAATGAGTCTTTTTTTCTCACATTTTATGGATGAAGAAACAGGGTTTACTCCATATTGGATGAGCTCAATTATAGGCCAAAGTTCAATAGGTTTCAGTTGAATTGCTCCCTTGCTGCATCCATCTATAAACAAAAGTACATTTAGAGAATCGTAACATTCATGCTCAGTAAATATTGAATTTATTTAATTTGTGATGTTGATTAAAGGTTGTTTTTTTTGCTCAACGTTAATATATCAACTCCAATCAAGCATAGCACAGTGTATTTCCCTCAAGGCTATTTAGCCAAGAACCAAATTTATTTCTACACTAACAGCAGTATATCAGTTACACTACTCCAAAATACTAGACAATAAAGTAATCTTTCATTGCCTTGGCCCATCAAATGGTAAATGGACTGCATTGATATAGGGCTTTTCAACTGGAACGGAATAAAACGTTTTACAATGTTGCCTTTCATGCAACCATTCACTCACACACCCATACACCATTGGTGGCCGAGCTGCCATGCAATGAGCTTGCCTCTACATTGGGAGCACCTTGAGGTTCAGTGCTTTGCACAAGGACACTTCAACATATGGTCAGGAGTAGCTGGTGATGAAACTGCAAACCCTGGGATCAGTGGACAGCCCTCTACCACCTGAGCCACAGCCTCCCCTTTAAAATCATGGATCTGAAGAGGCCCAGTGTCAATTATCTGTTTGGTTACAGTCTATCTCATCTTCTTCTGTAAAATGTCATTTTGACATATTGAGCATATCGCAGGTATTATCATACAAATCCATGATAAAAGAAACATTATTGATCCCATACTTGTTTCAATTAGATGGCATAATTAATCAAATAGTTAGAACAAACTAGGTGTGTATTTTCAATCTTCTACAGTGGGCCTACAGAAAACACTTGGTTGAGACTGTAGGTAAAATTGTCATATTGGATCAAATGACTGCAAAAAAGAGAGCCCGGCGGTTTAAGACAATACTGCGTGTAGTACAGATTCAATAAAGCAATCTTATGAGGGACATAAAATGTGTTTCTTGGTAACCTAAAGACAAATACAGCTGTTAAGTCTACCTGTCTGAGCCTGTGTCTGCGAGTTATTTCAATGTCTTTGTATAAGACTTTAATACTTATTTCAGACCCAAATGCAGTTCAACTGTTTTGGAACATTTCTGCCTCAGGTCCACAAGATGTTTGGAAACAGACAGATCTTGGGAAAACTTCAGAACTTTGAGGTTGTCTAAACTCTGTAACCCTTATATATTTGGTGGCTGAATAAAGTAGATGACAAAAGTTGATTGTGGAAGATATGGGGAAATGAAATGGCTGGGGTCACAGGTTCATATTTAGGATGTTCAGGGTGGAAAATAAGGTATTTGATCATTCAGTCACATCAAATGGATGGGGCCTTCAATTATTGTTAAAATCTGAAAGAATGATGTTGTAATAGGGATGAGTGTAGATCAATGAGTGGAGGTTTGAGGTCTAAGCACACATTTTTGTGCGTGTATGTGCTCAATATATTAGTCCAGTCAAACAAGTCAACATGAGCATGTGTCAAAATAAGATAAACAATGTTTAAATATCTCTGATGGAAGTTAATTAAAGTTGACTGCGGAATGGTTTATAAGTTAGAAGTTTATGAGCAAGTTTGTGAGCATATACCAGGGGATCAAGTATATAGCAGGGGCCCAGGAGTTTTCCTCTTTACTGAATTAATACCTATGGTCTTTTCTGCATCTGAAACACATGTCTGTTTCTTCTGAGCTGTTTTTCATATACTCCCTCTTGTGTAATGTGCACGCCATGGATTTTTGCCATGCTAACATCTTCCCGATTAAATCAAACTGTTATCTTTTGAGCTCTGTCAATGGATTTTTTTTTTTGCTTTGATGGATGAGGACAGAGGCAATGGAAGTCTTGTGAGGGTGGCCATTTAAATTTAGCAATAGGCACGTTCATGCTAGATCTGTCACGTAGTTAATAGTTGGTTCATCTCACATCAAAGAACGAAGAAGATGTTAAGCGAAAATGAATCCATCCACTCCGAGGAAGTTGAGACAACTTCAGAACGAAAAAAGAGTGTTACTTGTTTGGATGACGTATTCGGATTTTATTGTAACTGTATTTCTATCATTTCATTATGTCCTTAAGCGCATACGCATTGAGGGACTTCTATATTGTTTATCCACTTAAGATACTTCTCTTTATGTATCTCTTTCAGGAAATCTCTTTTTGTTTGTTTGACAGATAGCTGAAAGTCAGCTCATCCGCAGCAGTGTGACTTTGCCTCTCTGTCATGGAAACGGGGAGTTCCTCTCGAATGAAACACGTCATTTAGCATAAATCCACCACACCATTCTAGTTATCCCTGCTGCTTTCTCTGTAATGGCCCGTTCCTCATGTCGGCAGAGACAAAACTGTGTTTTGGCGGGCCAAAAACAAATTTACTCAGTGATGTAGCCCCTTCCCGGGATACCGAGGGGGTGGCAATCGAGCTTTCCATACAGGAATTTACTGGAATCAAAATAATGAAAAGTCGTTTCTAGCATTATCGGTCAGTTAGGCTTCACTAAACAAGATGACTTTGTAACATTGGACGGATCAAGTCATATCCTGGGGTAGTTTGAATGTTTAGGGCTATAGGCCTATACTTAGGATTATCTCCTTTCAGTGCATTTAGGCAGCATTACATACAGATTATTTTTTGGATTAGCATGCTAACCTTTTCCTTAGCGCTTCTTTTTTTTAATTTTTTTTTTAGTCTAAATCTTAACTCTAAATGCGTAAAGTTACTAGAGGCAGTTAATTTGTATGAGGGGATTTTGGTGACCTCTACCCTTGCTTACTGAAATTATTTTCCCTAACGATCTCAAAGAAGGCACGCTGATCGCTTGTGGTCATGGCATATGCATAATCAACTGCTATACTCCAAGCAAAAGCATCACTCCCTGATTTACTGCACTTCCGCCATTAAGCCGTTTGTCACAGTTTCCATTGTGCACATTGGCAGACAAAATTTGTGATGACTTCAAGAGGGCTGATCTGAATGATGATGTTTAAATTCTCCCAAAGGCATTTGTGCTATCAGAAGAAATGTAGCCTATTGATAATATTTTAAAATAAAAAATGCCCAAAGTGACTTTGCGTTCAGCAGAATCAACATTTTGGTTAAGAAGGCATAGTTTGCCATTGTAATAAAAATAAGTGACGCACATTCAAACATGACCCGTGTTTAATACACTATAAATATCTAAATGTGGTCGACCATAGTTTTGCTTTCAGATCAACTAATGAGGCCCAAGCGCAAAAGAGATGATTCCCCTGTTTATTTCTACCGAAGCACAACGTATAAATTGGAGAAGACATTTTTTTCTATAAAATGAACCCCAAAGTGGATCAAGACTCAGAAGGGTGAACCTCAGATCAGAGGATCTGCTTAGAGAGCACCACACCCCTTGCACAATGAGATCATCTGTCTGGGTCAAAGGCGCTGCTGTGCCCTTGCATACAAAAGCACGCTGTGACTTGGTTCTAAGTTTCAGAGAAGAACTGATGGAATGACCACAGAACAAGATAACTCTCCGCATTCATTTGACTTCCCTTGATACATGGGCATATGGGGTCTCTCAGATTGGCTTACCTTATTTATATGATACAGAAACACTTCCCTCAGCTCCCTCAGACTTTGTTATTACGTCTCAAGGTCCTTATATTTCTATATCTAGACCTCATTACTGCAGTTATTTATTTTCATGCTTTAATTTAAGCATGAAGAATAGTTAGAATCTAGAAAGCAAACTAGTTCCCACATAGTGTTACAATATTTACTTAAGATTTTCTAACTCAGGTGAAATAGAGTATTCCCTGTGATTGGTTTGTTCACTTTAGACATGTTCTAGAGAGAATGGAAATGTTCTAGTATCAATAATCTTTTGATCAACTTTGACCTTCCTCAATGTTTCTTGCTAAATGCTTGTATCGCATCCCAAATCCATATTCAAAATGTCTTACGTGTTTACATTTCTTTGTTTATTTCTCTCTCTCTCTCTCTCTTTACCACACACACACACACACACACACACACACACACACACACAC
>JAVQJS010094540.1:0-15000 GCA_036024795.1 Galaxias rostratus
TGGGGGCCAGTGTGTGTGTGTGTGTGTGTGTGTGTGTGTGTGTGTGTGTGTGTGTGTGTGTGTAGGTGTGTGTGTGTCTGCACATAATAGAGCATGGCCCGAGTGGCGGTGGTTGCGCAGCACCATATTTACGGTAGCAAGCCGCCACTGTCAGCCTGACGAATCGCCTTGCTCACAGCTCCCTGATTGATGCTCCACCTTGTCAAGCCACAAGTAATAAAGGAGCTGATTGGTGTAGCCCTGAAGTAGATGCTGAATGATTGGACGGTGGTGAGGAAGTAATGGCCGCATGATTGACCGGCGTCGTACGTTCAGGCTTCATGCATCGGGGGGGGGGGGGTGTGAGGTCCGTCCTCCGTCTCAGTTCAATGACTCCTCTCCCTACGGTTAAACTCCACTCCACGAGGTTGCGTTTATCCCAGAGTTCCGTTTGAACGGGCCGCGAGGGACAAGGTCACCTTCCCTTCCCCCCCGGACCGAGTCCCCGTCACAACTCCTGTGGTCCTGTTAGAGAACTACGCCTGATCCTCCTGTGAGTTTGGTTTGATACCCCCAGCGGGTAATCAGTCCCTGGGTTCAGGGTCTTGGTAGGGGGGGATCTTGGCCCCATACTGTGTTTGTACGGAGCCCCCCGGGGGGTCGGTGCCAGTGGACTTGAACTTGACTGAAGACGAGGAAGGTGGGCCCTTTGGCAGACAGACAGAGAGAATGAGAGGACTATGTGATAAGGTGCGCTTGTTTTGAGATCTGACACCGACAGGAGACTGACAAAGAGGGAGGCGGGGGAGGAGAGGGGGAGGAGAGGGGGAGGTAGATGGAGAGAGAGGGGGTGAAAAGTAAGGTGTCAGGTGCACAGAGGGTGTTGGGGGCGAGAAAAGAGGGGAGGGAGAAAAGGTGGAGGTGAGGCAAAGTGTTCACTGCCATGGCTTCCTTCTGATCAAAGGGTTAGTTTTCATAAGGTGTGGGAAGACACATCAAGCATTCCATGTGGGCTTTAGAGCAGGACATTATGCACGTATGTACATCTTTATCTATATGTATGTGTGTGTGTGTGTGTGTGTGTGAGACAATTAGTGTGTGTGAGAGAGAGAGAGAGAAAGAATAACCACCATGCGTGCTAACATGCCTTCCTGGCCCATTAGGGAGGGAACAGGTGTTGATTTCTGCCACTGCTGCCAAAGTGTGTGTGTGTCAGAGAGAGAGAGAGAGGGACCAAAAGAGAGAGAGAGACAGCGAGAGAGAGAGACAGCGAGAGAGAGAGAGAGAGAGAGAGAGAGAGAGAGAGAGAGAGAGAGAGAGAGAGACAGAGAGAGGGACAGAACGGTGTACCAATACCCCTTCTGCCACCACAAACCTGCCGTGTCCTGCTCCGTCCCCTCCCTCCCTCCCTCCATCCCACCCCTCCCTATGATTGTAGCACCCTGTGGCTCTCTCCCCCCCTTCTCCTCTCCTCCGCCTCCTTTCCTCTCCCACCCGCACTCTGCAGGGACAGTGGGAGAACGCTACGGTGGGCGAACACACACGACGAGGGCGACCAGCCGTGTAGTGACACCGCATATTCCCCGACGCGGGCTCCCCTGCGTATACATCAGCCACCCCCCCCCCCCTCTTCTCTCAGAGCTGCCACCTTGGCCCTGGTTACATAAGCGCTCGCACCCCGAGTTCAGTCACAGCGCAGGGCGAGGACTGGGTCAGCCTGTCTCCTCCACCCAGTCAGCGCCGTGAGGGGTTCTTGAAGCAGAAGAAGAAGAGGAGGAAGTCGTTTAGGTTCCGCCTGGTTTTCGTGGGATACACTGTGGTATTTTGGTGCTTTGATCGAAGTACAGGTTTTTTAGGTGAATTCATGTTTTTTTTTACCTTAGGTAGGGAATGGTACCAAGGACTGGTAGCTAACTGCTACCGCTAGCTTACCTAACTGCTACTGCTAGCCTACCTAACTACCTCTGCTGGCCTACCTAACTGCTACTGCTAGTTTACCAACTACCTCTGCTGGCCTACCTAACTCCAACTGCTAGTTTACCTAACTACCTCTGCTGGCCCACCTAACTACTGCTGCTAGCCAACCTAACTGCTGCTGCCAGCCAATCAAAGCTTTGTCAACAACAAAATTAAATGTGTTTAGGGATGGCGCTCGATGGACACAAACATCAATTCCACTTAACAAGCAATTATCGTTGATGCTTACAGAGGAACTAACGTTGACCAAATTATTATCCTTTGGTTGCATAGCAACGGGCTTTGATACCGTTGACGTGAAACAAGATCTCCCAAAATATACTGATGTATTCCATACCTTAACACACAAATAGCCTTACACTTCAAAGCGTTTTGTAGAAGCGGATAATGCAGTCCATTGATAGACGCTCTCCGTGCCAACCTGTAGGTTTGGGTCCGTTTCCCTCTGTGAAGGGAACGGAGTCTTATCCTGTTTCCTTATTGTTTCCTATGACCGCTATTGGCTGTCTACGTGTGCTGCTCTTGGCTGTTGCACTGACCCAATTCAATTGGCTGTTGATGCTGTCATTCTCTTGCGTAGGCAATGGACAGATTGGACACAACAGGGTCCCGCCCCTCTTTTTTTACGAGGACAACCTGTATCCCAGATATGTATGTGTGTGTGTGTGCCCACTTTCAAACAGTGTTTCATCTTGTCTCCCTCTCCTGGAGACGGAGTGGACCGATGCAGAACGGAGCGCTGCGATTGGCCGACCGTAATCCCTTTCTCCATGCGGTGCGGCAGCGCAATTTGCATACGGTTGCTACGGCAGCATGGGTGTCTCTGCAGCGCGTTGGCTGAAGCTCCGACTCGGAGGAGCCACGGGCGCCCGGAGGCCTTGGCAGTGGCACACACACACGCGCCTCATGGAAGGGAGAGGGATAGAGAAATAGATTGGGAGAGATGGAGGGAAGAAAGAAAGGATAATGGGGTGTGTCCGGGAGGTGTGATGCTGCGGGGGTGGGAGGCTGTGAAGGCATGGGGTGAGGGGGTGGGGCATGATAATGCGATCTCGAGAGACTAAACGCGCACGCACACACAAACACACACACACACACACACACACACACACACACACACACACACACACACACACACACACACTATCTTTGACATATCGTGCAGTCTGTGGGTGTTCTCCAGTCCCTCATTCTTCTCTGACAGCACTTCTACAAGTGTCCCTTCCCCTTCCCATGCTCTCCTTCTCTCCTCTCCTCCTCCTGCCTCCTCCTGTCGGCTCTGGGAGCGGTACAGTAGGGCGGACTATCCCCTGACAACGGTACAGCAGGGCTTCTGCAGCCCCAGCAGGAGCCCATTTGTTACATCACGCAGTGACTCACGTCTGTCTTGTGCTTCGGTTCTGGTGCGCGTGTGTGCGCGCGTGTGTGTGTGTGTGTGTGTGTGTGTGTGTGTGTGCGCGCGAGCGTTCGTGTGTGCGCGCATGTGTGCGTGCGTGTGTATGTGCGTGCAAGTGTGTGTGTGTGTGTGTGTGTGTGTGTGTGTGTGTGTGTGTTTACTCGCACTTCACACCCGAAACATTTTGTTCTGTTTGCACATTGGTGCTCTCCCACCTGCACGCTGG
Organism: Galaxias rostratus; assembly: GCA_036024795.1. Classification (NCBI taxonomy): domain Eukaryota; kingdom Metazoa; phylum Chordata; class Actinopteri; order Galaxiiformes; family Galaxiidae; genus Galaxias; species Galaxias rostratus. Next base: position 3,579 of record JAVQJS010094540.1, read on the forward strand.
GCCTGAAAATACTTTATGCACGCGCTGTAAAAATACTTGATGAGCGCACCGTATGGTGTTCGAGGAAGACAGTGCTCACAGTGCCGCTCTGCTGGTTACGACACAACCTCCACCCAGCAGGAGCAGCCCGGCTCTGAAACCAAGAACACACACACACACACACACACAGACACACACAGACACACACACACACTCAGGCTCTTCTTGCCAGTTGCTATAAGCCCAGGCTTCGATCAACTAACTCTACCACTCCATGTCTTTTCGAGGGTATGTAGATAGACACAGGGGATCTACCAAGAAGGGCACTGTTTAGAAATGTACTTTACCTTTACAGAATATGACCCAACTCGTTCTGAAGCAGGGCCCGGTGCCGGTGTTCCTCTCTGGGTGTCAGTCCCACAGGAGGCTTGGGGGGAATGACTCACGGTCCCCCCCCAGCAGGGACAGCCCCGACCTGCTCTACATCGGGGCGGAGGGGGAGGTGCTGTTGTGTGCATTGCATTGATGTTGTTGTTGTCGTTGGCGCGCAGGAGCCCACGACGGAGGCGGAGAATGAGGTCAGCGAGACAATGAAGACAATGGGCCGCGTGGACGAAGGAGTGGAGGAGTTCTTCACCAAGAGGATCATCCCGGAGGACCCCCTGTGAGTCCGCGCGCACACACACACACACGCCCACACACACACGCATACACACCCACACGCACAAACACACACACACTCACACACACACACACAAACACACGGTAAACATTCTGTCACACATAAAATAAACATCTGAATAAACAATTAGCCATTCCCCCATTATGTGTACAACATATATACATGATATGCCTTTAAATAGTAAAACAAATTTGAAGAGAAAATAGATTGAACAGGAAAAGACATGCATGAGCCCGAAATCCACGCCATGCCCCCACTAGAAACACACACACCTCAACCAAACCGACTGACAAAACGACCAAAGTGCACTTCCTGTCCGGCCCGCATACCCTTCCCCGCTACTTCCTGCGGTGAGGCAGCAGTGAGAGAGACAGAGAGACAGTGAGGTTTAAGGGCAACACAACACAAACACGGAACATTCAGGGGGACCCATTCCTTCAAAAGTGTTCGCAGGACCTAGTTGGTTTGAAATCAAAAGCGATGTAGTTCTTCAAACACAAACTACAAAGCCTCACAGGCATGGCTTCAGGAAATATATCCCTAAGAACTAGATTAGTCGAAACCATCAAAGTAAGGGTAAAAAAAATTAGCTTCCGCTGGATGTCAGAGTGCCCTCATTGAAAGGCCCTGGTGCTCATTACCTGACCCGGGGAACTAGCTGAATGGGAAATCCATTCGGGTGATTCTTCACGCTCCATCGATTGATTGGGTCTGGCGAGACTGAGCCTCACCAAATTGTCACATAATAGCCGACCCTGCCCGATTAGCGTGGCCAGGCAGGCAACGATAATGGAGTCAGAGTGTCTGAAAGGATTTCAATGAGCAGTCCCCTGGTCCACTCGGTGTACAGAACTAGTACTTACTATGTGCTGTGATAAGTACTCAGTTGACGTGTTCGAACCGCGATACCACCCAACCAAAAAAGGTCTGGCTGCACAGTCACAGCTTGGGTTTTAGCCTGACACTAGTCTTTTTCAGAACTGCAACTCCCTCCTTGTAATTGTCAGTGTTGCAGGTTGATGGTATATGGTCCCACCCTTTTTGGGGCTGGTGCACCCTGGGTAACGCGGTCCGAACATGCCTGTCCTGTGCTGAAGGAGTGCTGAGTGGCTTTTGCTCTTTCTGCTGTTTCTGCTGCAGAAAGGCCGAGAGGGAGGAGCTCCCTGCCTCAACCCCGCCCTCAGAGCAGCGCCCCGCCTCCCCCACCTACTCCACCCCCTCCACCACCACCACCACCACCACCATACCCACCGCCGCCTCTCCTGCTCCCCCTGCCTCCTCTGCATCGGCCCCCACCTCCACCCCCACCACCTCCACCTCCACCACCACCGCCACCATCACCCCCTCTGCTCCTCCTCCCAAAAACATCAAGAGGAAGTTTGGGGACTTCTTTGCCTTCAAGAGGGTTCGCGCCGGCCGACCGGCCAAGGGGGGCGAGGGCGTGTGCGGGACGGCGCCCCCGCAGGGCGGAGAGGGGTCAAAGGTCAAAAAGACCTCCATCGCTGACCTGATCCGGCCTCTGCGGGAGGCGGCGCGGGCCGAAAAAGAAAGGGAGAGGGAGAAAGAGAGGGAGAAGGAGAGAGAGAAGGAGAGGGGGAGGCAGCAGTCTGTGGAGGAGGTGTCTAAGATGGTGGCGAGTGTTAACGATTCTAATGCCGCCATGACAGAGCGAGACGACGCGCCCGACAGCAAGACGGACCCCACGGCGCCCGTCGCCACGACGACGCCGGCGCCTCCCTCTGAGGCCGCTCCCCTCTCCGCCGCCACTGACCTCCCCGCGACCCCGGGCCCCGTGACCCTTAGCCCGGGAGAGGTGACCGCGGTCCCCCCCGACCACACCCCCAGCCCTGTGGCAAGCCCCCTGGCGGCGGCGGAGCGAGATAAGGAGAAAGAGAAGGAGAGGGAGAAAGAGAAGGAGAAGGAGAAGAGCAGGCCGCTGGAGAAGAGTCGGACCCCGGACGGCGAGCGGAAGCTACGGTTCACCCGGAGGTCACTGAGAGAAGGGAAGTCCCAGTCACTCATCCTGCTGAGCGGGCTGGAGCCGGAGGAGGGAGTCAGCACACAAAAGGTACTGCTACACTGACCACACACACACACACACACACACACACACACACACAGATACACACACACACACACACACACACACACACACACACACACACACGCACACACACACACACACACACACACACACACACACACACACTAGCAAATTAACACGCACATGTATGTATTATAGTATTGTACAGTTGTTACACTGACCACTCACACACACACAAATTCGCACCCACATAAAGACACACTAGTATCACAAACGATATACAGTTATGCCTTAATTTGGTTATATTGCTGCTGTACATGTAGGTTGGCTTTTAAATGCAAGAGTGTGTGTGTGTGTGCGCGTGTGTGTGTGCGTGTGTGTGTGTGTGTGTGTGCTTCCTTTGAAATTAATTACAACAAAACCCGAAATGAGACATTCTCCTCACCACGATGAGGATGACGAGGATGATCATGGTGACAATTTAAAGTGATGTGTGAATGTGTGTGTGTGTGTGTGTGTGTGTGTGTGTGTGTGTGTGTGTGTGTGTACCCTTGGCCTCGACAGAAGCACGCGTCGGAGAGCACATCCAGCTTTGAACAGAGGCTCCATGTCATGCTGCACCGCATGGGCGTGGCAAAGACTCCGCCCGCCGACACCAAGACCCCCCAGGTAAGGAACACCCCCATAATAACAACATCCACCAAGACCCCCCAGGTAAGGAACACCCCCATAATAACAACATCCACGTCGGGAACGAAGGCTTCTGCGGATCAGCCCACTGAATGCCTTTGTCAGTCCTCTTGTCACCGTCCTTTTCCTCTTCCTTAAGAGCTGCTTTCCATATCTGGATTCCTCCCGATTACCGTGTGTTAGTGTCTACATTCCCACCGCTGTGTATAAATGAATGTGCCATTATTTCCAGGAACGTAGAAAAGGAATTTGCAAAGTGGGGAGGATTAGTGAACCTTTATAGTCTTCCTTCGATTTGCCCTGTCTAATGGAATAGCTGGTGGGTTACTGAGAGACTACAATGAGGGCTTTGATAGTGCATTAGCTAAAGCACAAGCGGGATTAAACCTTAGGAAGCAGTGAAGGGGTTAATCCATTTTCTATCAGGGGTTAGGGTTTTGTTCAAATGAGAATTGAATTAAAGTGTCAACGCTACGCGCTGATCGTCTGACTCTGTCTCGTTGCAGAGCAAAGATGAAGAGCTGAGGAAGGCCAACTCTGAAGGTACCCGGGTTCATGATCTCTTTCCATCGTCCGTCTCACTGTGCTTCTCCTCTGTTTCCCCTTTCCTTCTTCATGTGGCTGTCTCCGTGGAGACAGAGAAGAGAGAGAGGATTGTGGGAGGTCATAGGTTGTCGCTCTGCCCCAGCGGGGTCAACTGGAGATGGCAGGTCACGTGTACATGCCTGCCCCGGGGGGACTTCCCTCCCCGCTCTCCCCCAGCTCGCTGTCTCCCCCTGCTGGCCGCCAGGGGTCAGGGCAGGCTCCGTGGGGACACGTCGCCTTTGGCCTGTTCTGTCCGTACCAGCACGACAACAAGGTCGCCGCTCTGCCTCGGCTCCCACAGGCGGCGTTCCCCCTCGTGCACCCATTTGCTCCGTGCACGTGACGTGCGTCTCACATGAAACGTTATTATAATGCAAACTCTGACCAACTGTTCCTGCTGTGTGGCTCTGTGTTTGTTGTGTTTGTCTGTTTGTCTGTGACACCTCTCTGTCTCCCCCAGGTGCTATCCTAGACAGGAAACCTGAACCTCCGCCTGTCTTTATGAAGCCTCGCACAATGTCCACCTCCTCAGGTACGGGAAAACAAGACTTTTTTGTTGCTATACTTTTGACTTTTCCCCCTCAATTCTCAGTCTCTCGGGTCTTATTGAGGAGGTTTTAAGGAGACCCTTTTCTCTCTCTCTCTCTCTCTCTCTCTCTGTTGCCGGCCGTGCCCAGACACGAGGCGGCCCCTGCGAGGGGCCAACGTGGCGGGGCCCGGCGCTGCTCTCGAGACGCTCCGCTCGGACAAGCCCGTAGTCCCAGAGCGACCGATCGGGCCCCTGCCCCCCAAGCCCCTCCTCGCCGCCAAACCGCCCCTGCCCACCCCCATTGGCGGCGTGAGGATGGCCCCTGCTCCCCTCACCACCGCCCCCCAGCATCCCCCCCTGGGAGTCCCTCCTCAGCTCAGCCCTGGACCAGGCGCCGGGGAGAAGGCACGGGACGGCGAGGCCCAACCCCAGCCTCAAAAACTGGGGGACGCCCCGGTCGCCGCGTCAGCCTCTTCTCCGCGCAAGGACCTCCCCCCGGCCACCTCTCCCCGCAGGGTGCCCAGCACGCAGGGCAGGGCAGAGAGGGCCCAGTCTGTCACGGACGGTAAGTCATCCCCGGCCAGCTAATGTGTTACTCTGGCTCTTTGGGCCCTGTGTTAAGCTGATCCTGCATCAGCACGTTCTGGGACGATGCTCACCTTAAGCGATAAATCAATGTTGTACGGTGTTCGTCGATTATCCTCCGTGTGTGTTCCTGACCCCACTGTTCCTCCGTCTCCGCCGCTCTCCAGAGAGCCTGCCCAAGCCCCGCCCCCGCATGAAGCCCCTCCCTCAGAGGCGGGCGGTGTCGGTCCACGAGGACTCCCTGCTGCACAGCGAAGGTGAGCGCGCTCACACCGCAGCGAATAGAAAACACTTACGAGACAACGACCACCAATCAGCAAGAACATTTCCTCGTGTTTGTTCCCTCATCCATCCCTTTCTCCTCCTCCTCCTCTATGCTTTAGAACTTCTACTTTTGTGCTTATTTGTATGAAGAAGAAAAAAATAATCAGTCAGAAAGGGTGTGTCTGAGAAACAAACAGGTCTCAGGGCCAATATTGATATTCCTCTCCCAGAGCTGAAGGCCATGTTACCACGGTTACAGAGGTCACCCGGTCGTAACCGTGCCGGCCCTGGGGACCTGCCCGCCTGCAAAGAAGACACGCACACAGGGGAGGAGGGTAAGTACTGGGGGAGGGGTGGGGGGACACGGAGATAGGTCAAAAAAGAATTGGGGTGTGGGATCAGAGGAAGACTGGGAGGGAGAAGTGGAGTTTTGATTTTCACGAGTGGGTTTTTTGTCCCCTTTCCAATTCCTCCCAGCGGACGCAGTGCAGAGGAAGGAGGAGGAGAAACGGGAGCCGGCGGAGAGGAACGGAGAAGAGGGCAGCCCCGGAGAGGAAGGGCCGGCAGCAGGCGCCCCGGAGAAGCAAACCAGCACCAGCCCCGCCCCGGCCTTCTCCCAAAAGAGCCCCGTTCCCTCTCCGTCCCCGGCCCTCGACAAGGTCCTGGGAACGGCCCCGGAGAAGGGTGCCGTCGCCGCGGAGGAACTAGGAAACAGCACACGGGAGAGGGGGGAGACGGTCTCACAACAGCACACGGCACGAGTGGAGCCATCAGACCAAAGAACTGAACCCCCCCTCTCCGACTGACACATGGACTGACCCAGCCAGAGTCTTTTTCTATGTCAGCCTTTGCCTTGCACGCTACATTCATGTACAAACAAAACAAAAGCGAAAACAAAAAATGACTAAACGGGAACAAAAAAAAAAGTGAATTATGAACCAGATGTTTTAAGAAGAGTGTAAATCCATACCTATACTTGTTAATACAAATTAAAATGTTGATTGAGAACGGTTGCCTCCAACTGGTCGTTCATGATTCAGTATGAGCGTCAAGGTGTTCTAAAACAAGGCACACCTTGGTCACCCACGTACAACATGTCTATTTGTGTGCGTGTGACCTGTCGCTCAGAAAACAACCGCCGGAATTGCATACGAGAAGGGCTCCCACTAGAAAGGTCACAGGTCAGAGAGGCCTTCGGAAGTGACACATCCCTTCCTGTAAGAAACGTTTTCCAGAGGGATCGCCCTCTTCCCTGGTTAGGCTGGAGCTATGTTCCTCTCCTATGCCTGCCCTCCCACTAGGTGTTTTCTTCCCGATTAGATGTTTATTGATGCAAACCCCTCGCCATGCTGTCACACACCCGCTGCCAGCTACACATGGCACGCACACAGCCCTCGCCACATGACGCATGTGAAGCTATACGTGTGTGTGTGTGTGTGTGTACATGCTTTCTGCTCATGAGTTGCCATGGAAACTAGCGCTGTTGTTCAGGACTTGCTTCCTGTTCTGGTGATGTGATGGTGGTGTGTGTGTGTGTCAAACTTATCTAACACCAACCTGCAAACGCTACGGACAGACTTACCTCACCATATGTATGTGTGCGGGTGTGTGTGTCTCCATGGTAACTGACAGGGCGGTGCTCTGTGCAGTCCTTGAGCTGGAGCTGCTGGTATTTGGATGGCAGAGGCAACATGACCATCTGGGGTGGGGGGCGTACCGTCTGTGTGTGTGTGTGTGTGTTCAGAGCCAGATAGTGGAGACCGATTATGAAAATGACTGTGTGAAGGATCACAGCGGGACGTAAGTGTGTGCGTTTGTGTTTTCATTTGTGGAATGCGGAAAGCAACGGGAGATTTGAATGGAAAAGGTGTTGAATCTTGAATCGAAAGATAGCCTACAAGAGCAGCGTCTAACTAAACAAAAAAACCACACGAGACCAAACGCATCATATCCAAAACATTTCATTAGAAGAAAAATATTAACAATCGGCACTTATCAATTTACGGTAGTAAAGTCGATCTTAATAAAAACTAAACCACACCACTCCATGGACGTGTCGGTGAGGAGCCTGGCACGGCTGTTAATAAACACATCAAGAATCCAAACAAACAGGACCAAATCAATTCCAAGGGTGCGGCTGAAACAACAGAAGGAAATATAAACCGGCCGGCTGTCTGTCTCTGTCGGCTCGTCCTCCTACAACTAGAACATCAGGGGAACCTTTAGAAAAATAAACATTCTGTGGAACTCGAAAGGTGTCCGTGAAGCAAGGGCCCCGGAAAGGGGACGCCAACGTTTCCACCTCACCGTCCCAACAGCTCCCTGACAATCTCAGCTTCTGTGACGCAGCCCCGCGTACCGTTGCCTCTGTTAAGGGAACAGCTCGGACGTGGAACGCAGCCGTGATGCAAGGGAACAGCTCGGATGTGGAACACAGCCGTGATGCAAGGGAGCAGCTCGGACGTGGAACGCAGCCGTGATGCAAGGGAACAGCTCGGACGTGGAACGCAGCCGTGATGCAAAGCCCGATCCACCCTGGCCTGGAACCAGAGACGACGTGACGACAGCGAAACGGGTGAATCCTCCTCTCTCTGTCTGCAGGAAGTTGACTTTAGAGTGTGGGGCTTCCTCTCGCTCTTCCTGTGATGTAGCCTTTGTGAGACGGGACTGCCCTCAGCAGGGGAAGGTCTTTACGGTGGCACCAACAAGGGCTTTGGGAGATGGAATTTCACCGGGCACTCGTGCGTGCCCACCACTGATTAGAAACTCGTGTTTTGAAGTGTCCTGTTTCCCAGACACCGGGCGCTGGTCAGGGATCATTGGGTGCATTGTGGGTTGTCAAGGAGGAGCTGGGTTTTGCGGTACCACAGGCCCTTGCTGCATGGTCTTAAACCAGTGATTGAACGGTGAGGCCTGACGCTGTCGGGCTCCTGAGTCCAGTGTGAGTGACTGATAAGCCCCTTCATTGGAAAGGGATTAAACCCAGAACGGGCAACAACGGGACCGTTTGTATGAGCTGGGTTCTCTTTGGTAAAAAAAAAAAAACAACAGGATGAAGAGATTCCTTAAAGGATTACAAAAGGAACTCTGAGTCACATTCAATGGTGCCTGGTTTCTTTTTTGTTTCTCTCTCTGTTACAGTAACAAGCAAAGCAACAACAACAACTACAAATATACATTGTAATATATTCTTTAAAACTGTGTCGGCTCATAGGTACTGGAATCCATTTGTTGAAAACAAAAAGAAAACATTCAAAATGCGCAGGTATAAAAATAGAAATGAACAGAGGGATCGAAGCCTTATTTCCTCCCATCCCGGTGAGATGCAGGTCGGGCGGGAGCAGCCTCGCTCCAGACGCTTACCGTTCCCGAAGGAGAAGGATGGCCAATCAATCAATCAATCAATCAATCAATCAATCAATCAATCAACCAATCAAAAGCAACCCATTAGGAAGAGACACTACTCTGAGGTATCAGGGGACCGGATTCATTAGCACGTGTAAACAAGTGGCCTAGTAAAAGATTTCACACACACACCTGCATTTTACCCATAAATAAAAATATTAAAACACCGTAAGAAAAGAAAACTATTAAAAATAGAAGAAAAAAAATAAATATTAATGACTCTACAGCTTCAATTTGACAATTATATACAAAGGAGAATGTGCGATTACGCTGTGATTCACGTTTCTGTAAGCGGAGCTGGAATGGGTGGATGTTTCTATGTACAAACGGTACGGCCTTTGCGACGCAGAGGCATCAGGACCGGCGGGGCGGGAAGAACACCACGTTGACTGTAGAATCTAGGAGTCTAAGTTCACCTTCCCGAAGTGTGCCACGCTTCCCCTACGGCAGACTCCGTCCCTCCTCAAAGAGTAATGGTGGCCAATAAAAAACTGATTGTAACTCTACGTGGAGATGACTGGAGCTAACCTTTGTCCCTAAAGGCAGTGCAAAACTCTGCAGGGTGGGAAGGGAGAGACAAAGAGGAGGAGTATGAGTTGGGTAGCTGGCAAACTCTTAGGGACACACCAAGGAATGTCTCTCGAACAATATGTACATGGGTATTTCACACGCCGACACCAAATCACTCTTGGTGTCACATGCTTGGACGAACGCTCTTTCTCTCTCTCACGCACTCTCTCACTCACACTCTCTCTCTCACACACACACACACACACACACACACACACACACACACACACACACACGAGTCCCAATGCCCCATTGCCCCACTGCATTCCAAACACCGTCTAAACATGTCTAGAACACATACAGTCTTTCTAGGCTGGGCGTTAGTATTGGCTTTCGGAACAGACGGTTAGAGATCCAGTTCAGACCAAAGCAACACACACCATGTTCAGCCTGGAAAAAACAGGGAGAGAGAGAGCAAATGAAAGATAGAGGACGAGTGGGACAACTAAACAAGTGCAGGGAGAAAGAGAGAGCCCTGAAAACACGACACTTTGGAAAGTAATCACATTACAAAATAAGGCCACTGAGTAAACAGCCAACGTCTTGCATATATATCTTTCTCCATCCAAGTTGCACTGCATGCTTTGACCGGGGCTACACCTTACAATATGCAGCGAGGACCTTCAATTCAGGGGGCTGAGCACTTTTGCCATTCTATTTGTTTTGTTCAGTTAGCATCAAATGTATAGATTTAGATTGAAATCATATTGAAAAGGTGCAGTGGCGTGAAAGGGCCCGCAGTGCAGCTTGGTTGTAGGTCTGTCTGCCTGTCTGATTGCACAGAGCCATTCTCCAGCCAAGTTCTTCTGTGACCGTACTCAACGGTCTCTTCTCGTAGGAGGAGGGCAATTTGGGATTGTCTCCGGCCTGCAGGGGGGGGGGGGGAGGGTTGGGCTAGCCGGGATACCCAGTTGGACTGTCCCCGGGCGGGCCCTGTGCTAGAGCGTCGCCAACACCCTGAAGAACGAGATGATGAGGACGCAGAAGGACTGGCCCACTCCAAAAACCAGCGCCTCCAACGAGATCATCGTCTTCCCCGCTGCCTTGTATACCCCGGCAATGGCTGCACCTGAACAGAGAGAGAGAGAGAGAGAGAGAGAGAGAGAGAGAGAGAGAGAGAAAGAGAGGATGGGTTGATACAGGGGACATTAATTCCTCTGCGTCTTCATTTCACTCACAACTCGGCCTGGCAAACCCAACGGCATTCTGAACTTCCCATCCATGTATCAAACGGAAAAGTGAGCTCGGGTGGACGAGCTCTATTGTCGTCGACTCGGCCGTGGGGTGTAAGAGGCGGCTCCACTCACTGGTGAGGACGCCGCCACAGATGGGCCCCACGATGCCCATGAGCAAGATGGCGACGGACATGAAGCGGGCCACGTTGTGTTGGCGCAGGGCGGCGAGGGCCAGGAGCGCCGCTGGGAGATGGAACACCACGGAGGAGACGGCAGCCCATAAGAACACACCGTACCACATCTCTGAGGGTTGGGGCGGGGGGAGAGAGAGAGAAAGCTTTAAAAACACGTCGAAAGAAAATGGAAAAGGCAAAAAGAAAAGAGGGCGCTGACGTAGAATCATTCAAGTCTACGGGTATTATGTTGAACTAACAAACTCACTAAGAAAGGCTTAACTGGTTAAAGTCCGCATCTTAACTGTACGGAATCCGATTGAAGACAAGTGAGCAAAGGGATTTCTGGGTTACGAGATGTATCATTTTGGCAAGCGTTACGTACATCTGTGATTGCAATAAGAGGCATACATTGAAGTAATCCTTCCACTTAACTCTATAGTAAACTCAGTCAAAAACAGATTATGGTTACAGGTAAAGTTTACCTCTCAAATGCACCTTAACGATCAGGGAAATAGTAACGGTTAGCAAACCATAATACGCTAGCATTGGGAGCTGATGCAAAAGCTCTATATTTTGGCTAGATGTTACAGAAAACTAATTTATAACATTAAGCAATGATTTTACCACAAAAAAGCCAAGAGAAAACTTAAAGATATGAAGGATCAATTTAGGAAACGAATCTAAAGCGAACCATAACATTCGTGGCTAGCCAACCCACCTGAGAACTCGGTGAGCGCA
>JAVQJS010094542.1:0-15159 GCA_036024795.1 Galaxias rostratus
CCCCCCCCCCCCCCCCCCCCCCCCCCCCCCCCCCCCCCCCCCCCCCCCCCCCCCCCCCCCCCCCCCCCCCCCCCCCCCCCCCCCCAGGGGGGCTTTATTTAGCAGGTGGAGTTTATTCACTGTCATCAAATTCCCCTTCGATGTGAACAGCTGACGTTGGCTGGAACCCGTAAATAAGGTCAATCAACAGAACCGATAATATTTCATATCCCCAGGTGGGGGTCTCTGTTGTTTCTCCGCTGTCCCTCCCTTAACACCAGGACTGGAGCTCATTTTTCAGGCCCACTCATCGCCCCCTTCGACCTCTGGAGAGGCACCTACCTACCCATTAAGGGAGTTTTTGTTTTTTTTTGGGTGGGGGCAGGATCAGGTGCCTTTGGAAAACGGGAACCGGGGCAAAAATCCGCTTGCAGGGGTTGCGCGTCGTTCCCTGCTACAAAATGTCCTGTGTGAAATGAAGATCTGACACTGAACAGCGGCTCGGCTCATTAATCAAGGGGAGCAAACCAGGCTGCACAAATGAGCAAAAGCTGTGTGAGGGAGGGAAAGAGCAGGGAAGGTATACACCAGTGTATCGCTGCTGTGGTGGCATTTTCAGACGTGCCGGTGTGCTGTGTTGCCGTTTCTAAGCGCAGGCTCGCATGGCACTTTTGTTGAGGATTCTGGAACGGATCGGGATGCTACCTGTCTCGATGTTTTATTAATGACTTGAGGTTGGGAGAACTACTTTTACCACCGTTCTTAAATGAAAAAGATGATGATTTGAGTTTCACTTCTTTCTTTGAACACTAGTGTAACCATATTAGCTTATTTTCAACTGGCTTCTTTTCAAGAGCAAAAGAAATGTACAATCCTAACTTGAAGATGCGCACAGAGGATCTATTTTTGCGACAGTGCACTTGGGGATGAGTAGCGCAATTCAGTAATGGAGTGTTCGGAGTGTACCATTCCATGTGCCATGTGCCATTGGTAACTCAGTGCTTTATATACTCCACAAACTGATCATCAACTCAGAATATTGTTCAGTGCTGTGTGCTCCCGATATTTTAACCAAAGTACCAACATATGTTGCTTTTTAGGAAGTGACTCACTGTCCTCGTGACTCCGGACACTCCAAGTGTTATCAACAAATGGCACCAGCAAAATGAACAATACCCTTCCAGGGCGCTTGTCCTGCCACTTTTCTGCACAGCCAAAGATGGTGTTGACAAGGTGGTAAGATGCCACCCAGTGTCCCCTAATGGATCAGCGATCCGTTCATTACGAACCAAATTGTCTCAAGCAGTTTCTCCCATCCTTGTTCGCCCAGAGTGATACAGCGCAATAAAACCTTTTATTTTTTTGTATACAAATGTGTACCACTTCACATGAAATGTCCTTGTGCAGCTGTTGTCAGCTTCTCCTGAGACTGCGCTGTAAGGCGCATTTAGTCTTTACTTTGAGGCCCTCTGGCAGGTCGCTTTGACATTTCAAAGTTTTTGTCCGTTGTTTTTCATCTGCAAGTCACGAGCAGAATCTTTCTTCACAGCTTTCTGAAGACGTGCTTATTAATGTAACTTGAAACATCTGTCAGGAAAATATACTACAAGGTTGTGGCGCAGTGAAGTTTAAATTGTTCTGCCTATTTTTTTGAGAATATGGATGAAAAAAAAAAAGAATATGAATTGGTGTCTTATGTTCCAAAGTTGTTTTTCTTCTTCATTTTGTGATTTCTTTCACTGCAATTGTTAAGATTGTGAATCAAAACTATAATTACACGAGGGAGCACTGCAGCATTGAGGAGCACAACAATAAACACTTTAGAAACTCTGTGTGTGTGTGTGTGTTCAGTAAACATACACGTTTTCTAAGTTCTCACCTGGGCTAGACATTATGAATACTCAATGGGAAAAAAAGAGAAAAATACAGAAATTCACCTTGGGTTCAATGTAACAAAGGCCATCAAATGGCTTCCAACTTCCCGACAGGGTCCCAACAAAACATTCGACCTTTGGAACTCGATCAATCCAAAGTCAGTCCGGAAGATCTGCGGTGTGTTCCCACTCTTTCTTTCTACCCCCTATACCTCCCTCTCTCTCTCTTTGGAACTACCTGTGGTTGTGGGAGAGATAGGCAGTTTCGGGGGGAAAAGTGAGATAGCTGGTGGGGGACAACGGCACGCCGGCTTCATATCTCCTTTTCATCAGAGACAAAAGAGTGCGCCGCGTCGATTCCACCGCCAGGAACGGCACGGCGGCGCGCTGCTCTCCGTCTCCGCTTTTGGCAATGATCACAGGCCTGATAAATGTCAAACGGTGACAAATGGATGGGGCGCTTACAGCACCACTGGATATCAAGTGCTCAATTATTTCCCCTGTCTGATGGGAATTGTCTTTCATGCCACATTAAGGCAATGCATGCCTTTACGGTTATGAGCTGTTGTGCTCAGAAGTGCTCCCGCGCTTGCGTGTGGCGTTGCTAGTCAGTGGCATTCGGATCCAGCGCTTTGGAAGTGCAGCGAAGGGGTAAGAAATTCGGAGCCTGGGCTTGCTTCGCGTGTCTCGGACAGAGAGAGAGAGAGTGTGTGTGTGTGAGAGAGAGAGAGGTCCTCTGTTGAACTCACTTGATTAAACTTATATAACTTACATCCAGTATATATATATATATATATATATATGTATGCACAGCCATGTATACAATATTATATATATATATTTATCTACACACACATTTATTCCACTGCATGCAGGCCAGTGAGTTTGCATAATAGTCTAATGGAACGCTCGGTGGTTCCTCCCAGGTTTTCATTGCTTCCTATTAGTGCTGAGGATGTATTTAAAAGGCTGTTGATTGCTAATTAGGCAAAGATGCTTATGTTGAGAGAACATGCGACCGGTGCCCAAGAGAGGAATCTCAACGATTCATTTGCCTACTCCTATAATCTAAGCGTTTTTTCTTCCACACAAATTGTCTCACAACAATAACAAACTAGTCCTGACTTACTAACCAATAAGTTATGTTTGCACTTTGCAATAACGCGCTGCATGTAACATTGATCGGATGCAGGGTATCGAGTGCACGTCTGTCTGAGTGTGCTCGTGTGTTCCCACGTGTGTTTTCGAGAGGTATCGACCCCGCACACGGTCACGTCTCTGCTCACAAGCAAATGAAGACAGCAAATCGTACGCTGTCGAGTAGATTACTTTGATCTGCAATTTCACTATACTCCCATACCACGTGGACGAGTAGAGGACGCAAGCTGCAACGTTGGATGCCTTTTGTCAGCTTTGATGACCTTGAGCCCAGATGCTGGTGGCTCCCCGAGTATCTAAAGCGTTTTCCCAGACAAAGACACAAAGCCTAATCCGACCTCCCCCTCCTTCCTCCCCCAACAGGATATGTAATAAACCACATCGGCCAGGAAACCAGGATCACACCGTCTCTCCTCTAAAGTAGAAAGAGAGGCCCCTCCCCAAACCAGGCTGTGTTTTTTTTCCCCTTCTTCTTCTTCTTCTCCTCCGTTCTGCTCGGGCACTGCCGCGGCCACAATAAGCTATCAATCAGGTGAACGGCACAGAGGGACCCCACCGGGCGACAGGACATCCCCCCCCCCTCCTCTCGTCATGGAGGCCCGAGCAAGGCCCTGTGATTGGAAACGAAGCTGTTTCCCCCCGAGTCATAATCTGTTTATATTTATGTTGTCCCCTTTTGTCAAGGGAGATCGATCCAAAGCTGCTTTTGTGGCGCCCTTATCTTTTATTTTGATGGAAGCCAAAGGGTAACCCAATCTAATTCGGCGCTCCAGCAATATTCCACAAAGCAATAACCACATTCAGCCTCCTGCTCTGATGGTATCACATCCAGAGGAAAAAGCGCAATATTTTCCCATCATTCTCTTTCTTTCTTTCTTTCTTCCTGTGACCCTTTAGGTCTTTCTTCTCCCCACCCCCCAACTCCCAGTCTTTTTATTGGAGAGGATGCAACTGAGGGATATCAGCAAGGTAATGGCTGGCTGTATGAAATGTGTGGGTTAACCGTGTGAGGTTTGGTGATCTTTAGCCTTTGGCGGATGTTGGTCACTGAAAGACAGTGGGTCAATATTTACCTTCACAAAATAACTGGAAAGCCTTACACACCCAAAGAAATACAGGATGTTGGTTATTTGTGAGGTTATAACTTGTGATACCAAAGGGCACCCTGAACCAGAAGATTTGAGACATAAAATGTTTACGCATCTTTGAAAATGACAGCGACACGTACAACATCTCAGCTAAGCTTCAAAAAGCTGCAAAGCATTCGACTTGAGCTGTCTAGATCATCTCTTTTTTCCCCCCAACAATAGAAACAGATATATAAAAGAAACAACTCAATGTTTGTGTATTTCCTACGATCAGGGGGCAGCATCCAAATTCCCTTTTCAGTTGATTACAACATGCTCCTTCTGCCTGGCTCCATGCTTGCCGCTCCGAAACCACTCCTCACGCTTCTCAGCCCACTAGAGGGGTTCACACTACCAACGCCAATGGCAGTGAAAAAAAGCACATTTTTCATTAACAGGATTACAAACCAACAATATTAATACCGGCGAGTCTCTTATGTTGCACAGCCTGCCAGAGAATTTAATCAGAACACCAAAGCAATCCTATTTTTCCTCTGTGTGTTCTGTGTTTTTTTTCTTTCTTTTTTCTCATCCAAGGTGTAAAAGCCAATAAGCCTACTCCAATATGTGCACATCTTCATGCCAAAACTGATTTGAGTCGCACCAGGACAAAACAGCATAAACATGGGCTCTTTTGATAAGGGCACCTTTGGCTTTGATCTCCTTTGCTTGGAGATAAGAGGATATGCCTTATGAACTGCATTCAAAAACAAAGATGAATATGAATTGACTATACTTCTCACTCCTCTCATGAAGCGGGTGCCAGCCAAATCACCACCCTCGCCCACTCCGAACGATGGTTTATCGTGGGCAAAACACGCGGAGAATAAGATGCGACTGCTTACTCACAGACCAAGGAAAACAAAGCAAGTAGAGAAATATTCGTTCTTGGTTCATAACGTCTGAACTTTCGTCTTTATATTGTCTCAGGGAAAATTCTGTGCCGTTTTCACAGCCGGCCTGACTTGCGACATCAGCTTGCGTGGCCCCGGCGAGAGAAGTGCCCTAAATGACGAGGGTAGGAGGTTGATTGACAGCTCCCAGGCCTTTTCATTCAGCCACACTTTGTGTTCGCAACTTTCCTACCTTGAAAATCTTGAAACGGCTACCATTGTACATTCGTGCCTTGCATCAAGGAGAGCTATTTGCATCGATTACCATATGATAGCAAAAAAGCCCTCGTTTCTAACTCTCTAATGGCAACTTTTTCCCTGTTTTGCATAAAATGTTAAGGATCTTAGGGTCCTTTTAGTGGCTTTGCTGTGTGTGGGAGAAATTCTTTGAAATGATCTTAGTGGCTATTAGTTTTTCTATAATTGAAAGCGTATATGAAATCCAAGCACAGACGAGGGATTTCTAATCCTCCCTCCCCAAATATCAAAGTGATTTTGTATTTGTACGACTGTGAATTGCAGGCATTGATGTAAGATTACAATCTCTCTGATGTCCATTGTAATGCATAAAAATGACTATACTTTCGCGAGGCTTTTTCACCGGCATCAAATATTCTCGTAATTCAGCGTACTGCGGTTGCCATGGTTACTCGCATGTCTTGTACCTAGCCGAAACAGTGGCTGGAGACCAGCATAACTATGTGGATGGCAGTTCATTCCAGATGACCAGGAACTTATTTTTCCTTTGTCGCTTGACGATAACGACAGCACACGCTATGTGTCTGTCCCAGCTGCTGTAGTTATACTGTAGTTATCTTACATTAAATTACATTCATTTAGCAAACTACCAAAACATTTAAATACAGTACAAATGTCTGAGCGCGACCAATTACGTGGTATATCAAGCAGAAGTCCCGGATAGACGTGGTGTCATATTCGAAAGGAGTCTGCAAGTTTCGGCGGGGAAGTGAACAAAGACATTGCAGAGCTGCCAGGCTGTCCCTTCCGCGGAGCGAGGGAGCCGCGCTTCGCCGTCCAGCGGCCGGGCGCGTTGGTCGGGACGGGGTGAAGGGTCTGAGCATCGACTGGAGGTAGCAGGGTGCAGATCTGTTCTATTCTATTTCTATTCAGCGTCTTTGAGTGTTTTGAAAAGCGCTTTATAAGTATAATGTATTATTATTATTATAGATCTAATCCTCACCCAACAGGCTGGGGCAAGTGACTTGTGATGCGACCGCCGGCCTGCGCGGAGTGCGGAGCGGAGGAGGACCGCGAGGGAACAATCGAGAGGTTGAAGACCGGGGGCGAGCGGCTGCATTCCGGATGGGCTGAAGGGGTTGGATGGGGCTCGCGGTCAGAGTGAGGGGGCAGCGAGTCGACGTCCAGTGGCAGAGCGCAGTGGTCGAGAAGGGTAAGGCCGAGCATCGACTGCAGGCAGGAGGCTGCAGATCTAATCCTAGTTGTTACGAGAAGTGCGCAATGGGTACAGCTGGCTCAAGTCCATTGCATGCTTTGAATGCCGACTCAAAATTACAATACACAAATAGTATAGCAGCATAGTAGTTCCAGGAGTAAGGAAGGCCATGTGCAAATTAGGGAAGGTTAACAAAAGCGGATATATAATTTAAAAAAAGATTCACTGGACTTTTTAGAGGAACATTTTTGGTTTAGGAGAGATCCGATAGCAAGTGTCATTGTGGTACCAAGGAACAGCGGAGAGCCATTCTAGTACAGCATTGACCAAACCAAGGTTGAAGGACGAGCGCTACGTTCAAATGTGTTCTTTTTGGCTCAGAAAGGTCCCTAACTGAGCGAAATGACCCGGATGTGTCTATGTGGTTGACATGATAAGGGCAAGTTGAATTAAGGGGCTTCCATGCCTCCTAACCCCTGGACATAGGATACACTGAACCATCATGTACGTATGGAAATGAGAAAACGAACCTCAGAAATTCCTGGTTGCAGCAAGATGTAAAGCCAAGCACCATTCTAATCTGGTCGTTCATAAAACGATTGACATGACCAACAAGGGAAGCATGTTGTATAGTTATGTATTATAATTTTCCATATTATGCCCTAGCTTGCTGATATGCTCATATGTTTTAAACTGTCAATATTTGAATACATTTATGTGATCATATGTGTGGTACTAGACTGTATGCATGTTATGCATATCTTGCATGCATTTAATAATTGATTCAATCATATTAATAGGAACTCATGGCGATGAACATGACTTGACAGAGGATGAGGATGGGAGAAGCCTTTGTCAAATTGAAACCCATTTCGTTTCCCTTTTGTGACTGCCTGATCGCCTTCAGATTTGTTTATTTTATTTAAATTCCGACCTAGATACCCACGTTAGTAAAGACGTATTCTTCTGATTGTCAGTCTCGGTTACTTGACTGCAAACATCTCAATAATGTCAGATTACTTTAAGCGTTTTCAACAAAAGTAGTCTTAACAAGTTACAAATCACTCTTGACACTGGCGTCAACAGGCGTAGAGAGCTGTCACAATGTGCATCCTTGGAAACAGATAAAAGAGCTTCCTAAGCTCCTGTGGATTCATTTTTCATGAAGGTAGCATCCGCACTTCACCATTCATTCAATCGTATCCATTTTACCTATCAGAGACTAATATTGTCAGCGAAACAGCTCATTATTGTCAGTGGCATTGTGTCAGCATGTGGCGAAATGAGGGGACACCATTTAAGTCACTGTACTGTACAGTAACTCGAGCTCCACAATCAACTCATTATTTCAACATGTTCAGCCCACAAAAAATGTATTAAGTATTACTCTAGAGGTGCCACTTTCCCTAAACTGCTCATATATAAACTCCACTATCTTCTTTATTTTACAGTAAATGTGCAAATTATTGTGTATCAAATTTGGTTATTTTTAATGGAAGGTATTATAACGGGTTTTTTTCTCTGAATGTCTACACTCTAATGTATATAGGGTTGTGCACATCTACATGAGTTGCATTCCATTGTCTTGTGTGGTGTTGTAAAGCAGAACTACATTGTGGTGAAAAATCCCATTTGACTTTAGCCTGCAAGTGATTGACGTTGGCATACAGCTTTTGAAAGCCTGTTTCTCTGTGTTGCATCAGCAACATCTAAGAAAAATAGTAATGAATAATTATTATGCAATTGTCAAAAGAAACAGTTTTGGTGTTTTTGAGTGACACTTTCATGATTTGCTTAAAAACATTTTCAATAGGCTTGTGTGTGCTTGACTGTGTGTGTGTGTGTGTGTGTGTGTGTGTGTGTGTGTGTGTGTGTGTGTCTGTGTGTGTCTGTGTGTGTCTGTGTGAAGGTCTGTTGGCAAACTTTAACATCACCAGCTTTTTCAGTTTTTGTGTTTAATATCGAGTGATTATTTTTGTCTAGCTGTAGCTGAGCTTTTAGGACTAAAACTACATATTGTCAAAATATGTTCGTAGAACTCTAGGAAAAACACGGACTAGGTTCTCTATAGTTTAATAATTATCTGTGGAAACCTGCAGTTTTAATTGGTGCGCACCTAATTGTCTGAGTGAGTGATGACTCCCTCTGTGAGCTTTCCCAACCTTTCTGTCTGCACCCTTTCAACGAGGAACCTTCATGTGTCAAACCCTCTGCCAATTTCGCTATGTTGCAAACCCCGTGCCTGTGGGCCTAGCGCAGAGAGAGAGAGAGATCTGTGCACACGCTCGGCTTGTAACGGCGGCATTAGCGCTGCGCCGCATCGTTAGCTTGGCAAACAGCCGTCCCTGATTGACTGGGCCTGGCACAGCAAGCCCCTCTCTCTCCCCAACATAATCAATTGAACACGCGCAGGGGGAGCTCACCTCCTCTCCCATAAATTTAACAAACCCCTGCGCTAGCTTCATGGCCAGCTAATTCTGTTTGTTCAGAACAGACCACGCAGTGCTGCAGCGCCTTGACCACCACGCCTAATTAATGCTATTATCAAAAGGCTGTTTACAAATGAGTCGAGTGAACACACAAGCCCGGAGAAGAAAAAAAAAACACTTACTCCGCTCCTGATTTCCCCCCCTGGTCTCGTGAATCTTCGCTGGCCTCCCCTCTCTCTCGGCCTCCCTTTGACTTTCCGCCAGCTTCCGCGGACGTTACGTGTGAATTGAGGCCGAGCAGAAAAGGGGGCGCCCGCTTCTTGACGCGGAGTCGAACAGGCTCATTAGGTTGCGAACGCCCGCCGAAATAATGACTGTGCTCGCCTCTCTCTTTTCTCACACATCCCACAGCTCCGTGCGTCAGAGTTACCCTGCTCCTCACATCACCTAGCGCTGATCTTCACTCCATCCAAGTTGCATTTAGCCCCCCGCTGCCACCACCCCCCTGAACCCCCCCCCACTCGCTCTGCTCCCCTCGGATGAGTACCAGGCCCTCGTACACCCACTTCCCAAGCGGCTGCCACACCTTGAAATCTAATGTATATAGGGTTGTGCACATCTGCATGAGTTGCATTCCATGAGTTGCGGCTGCCACACCTTGAAATCCCTCCTCTCCAGAGACGGTTTCCCTCCTCGCCCGACCCGGATCCTCTGAGGCAGCCATATTTTATTTATTAAGGGTACCGCCTCGGGTTGACGGCTTGAGGTGCGAGTGTCTTGTTCGCCCAGGCACCTGTCAGAGCGAGAGGGGAGGAAGACCGTGTTACGGAGATCGCTCTCATTTTCAAAGCCGTCCCGATACTCGTTTGGTAAATTATTTAAATGCGTGTGGCAGGTGTCGGGCTGCAGGTGTTGCTTTACATCTCTCCCTGTTCTTCTTTTTCCCTGTGTTTTTCCAGACTTCTCCCTCCCACATTCACTCTCCATCACTCTCTTTCCACCCCTTTCCCACCCGAAAAGAGGGTTTCTTTCCGCCCCGAACTGATTGCTGTGCCTCGAGGCGAGCGCGACTGCTTCAAACGCTGTTTCAACAGGATGGCATTGTTATTCTCATGTAGACATCAATAGCCTGTGTGCATTCTTGTTTTGGCTGAAAATACAGTTTTAATTTAGCCTTGTTTTCATTTTATCTTTCTATTTTAGGGTGGATGGGGGGTTGCTTCGGTCCCCACACTCAGAGCATCTGAGATGTATCGACGAGATCTCCTTTTGTGTGATTTTCTGAAAACCTCTCTGGAGAAGAAACAATAAAAGCAGTTTGTAGTTTCCAATTAATTTATTTCTTAATTTACAAATGCATTAGTGACATTATTGACCCACGCAATGAGCTTTCTGCTTTGATATTAGATGCAGCCAAAACTAATCATAATATTACCTCCTTCATCAAATAACTCATAGCTAATTACATTTTTGCAGGTAGAAACTTGCTTTTGGGTTTGCTTTTTTTGCTACTCTCAGTCTCTTAATGTTAAAACACTTTTGCTGCCAACTCCATTTCATGTCTATGTATTTGAAAATAAATACAAGGTTAGGCTAAAGCTAACCTCAGGCGTGTGCACGGCCATAGTGGACGTGCTGCATGTTACGTTGGGTGTCTTTTATTTACTTTGAAAGGTTGACCGTGAGTACCGACACAATTGCCTTGTGTGGCACTGAGGGAGATTGACAGGCTGTGATTTCCCCAGAGTTTCTGTGACTATGAAGCTCAGATCAACAGTCATTCCAATTCCACATGATAACTTACAATCTGAGGATAATCGGGGTTTTCTAAGGATATGTGCAATGTATGTCATTTCCTGAACCTGAATCACTCGTGTGTCTTCTGTGGATATGACTTCGCGTTTGGTCTAAGGGGAAATACGATATACGTTGCCCTACGTGACTCCAAACCTCCTCTCAAGTCCCCCCTTTTCGCACTGGCAGTCTTAACCCACGTCTATTAAATCAAATGTCAACCACAAGAGCTTGTGTGACATTGTGTTCAGCGACGTAATCGTGATTCGCGATCCGATCGCCGCTAATGAGCGAACACCGATCGGTTCTTCCACGAAGTGCACGATTGGTGACGGAAAGGCGAACGGAAACCTAATCCTCACGCCGGAAGCGAATCCCCTCGGCTGGGATACCCTCTGATCTCCCTCTCGCCGAGCCTCCGAACGGGAGAGTCCGCCGACGTTTTCTGCCGTTCTCCGCTCGTCGATGGCTCCTGCCTGCTGTGCCCAGGAGACCACCACCGCCACGTACGCCCTCTGTAAGCCTCCTCCCTCCTCCGCCGCTCCGACTGTTTATCTAGCTACACCCGTGTGGGGTTGACCTCTGGGGTGGGATGTCGGAGAGCTTGTGTACGGCTCTGTTGTCTGTTCTGCCGTCGGCTGAGTCTCCGGGCTGAGATGGACAGACCTCCCCATTAACGGCATCAGGAATATAGATATCTTCCCCGGGCAACCAGATTGGAGAGATTTGGAGCCCCTTTCTGCCATAAGAGCTTAGCTGATCATAACAAAAGGCTGCAGATTGTGTGGCGCAGGCTACACTGGATACAATAAAGGGTTGATTTATAGATTCTGTGATAAATGTATTTCTATACTATTATACGTTTGATCGGATTGGGGATTTTTTATTTCTTGTTCCGTCTTTTAGTTGTTTGACTTTGGTGGCTGCAAACTGGGCCAAGTACCGTGTCCCCGCTGAGAGAGAATGGGAGCAAACACAGTCAATGTATGGTATTGGATCGCAATGCGTCGCGGTCACTTAGAAGGGATCCACCTGAGAATAGTAAGCAAATGACGACGGCGATCAGAGTGCGAGGACGACACTTTTCAACGGCCGTTGAACGGCGTGCTGGCCCGTCATCCGGTCCCCTCGCTGTCCCCCGCGGTCGCCGCGACGCCTCCTGTCCCTTCTCCCAAAAATTGCACACCAGGGAAAACCGGGACCATTAGCACGTCTTTATACCTGGGCCAGCGTGCGTCGGATTTGTTTTCCCTCATTCCGCTAATGACCCCCCCCTCTCGCCACACTACGGCAGTGAGCGGGTTGTAATTACGACCGGAGTGCTTCCTCACTCTGTCGGTGACACAGACGGAGGGGGGGGGGTCCTCTCTCCCGGGTCCCCTCGCGCTCCTCGCGTGGCCCCCGGTCGTGCCGCTCCATTATCCTCCCCCGTCCCGGCGTATGTTACTGGGTCCGGAGGCGCCGGCTTACGGGCCTGTCTGCTGGGCCATCTGTGGTCTGGCACCCGGAGCCTCTTCGGTTTCTCCGTTTTATTTAGTTTTTTTTACCGTGCCACCGGACCAAGCTCATCACTGGTGACGAAGAAGAAGATGAAGGACAAAAAAAAAGATGGCGTTGAGGCAACAGAGAGAGCACTGCCCCAGGGGTCTCTGATGGGTGGGTGGGTGGGGGGGGGGGTTGGGGGGACAGAGGCACCTTCACCTCCCTCCTCACTGCCATTGTCACAGCCTCCGATTCCCACGCCCCGTGATGGTGTCATCGTCATTTCTGTTTGTTTCTCGCTGCCTCTGAAGAAATCACAGTGGGACGGAGCTCGTCGACTGCTGCCGGGCGCGGCTTTTAATGCAAAGTGCCCTCACCTAATTAGGCGGGGAACGTGGTCGAGCGAGAGGACGAAAAGGGAGGAAGACGTTGTTATTCTCTCCTCGTTTTCACGTCCGTCACTCGAGCCGGTGACACTTCAACCTCAATCCAGACAAGTTGTTACTAATGAAAACAATTACGGTAGCACAACGATCTGTGAAAGAATACAAATCGCCGCAGCACGGCGATGGCCGCGATGCGATCACCCTGTGATTGTGGAGACACTCGACTTGCGATGTCTCTGCTGTAGCAGGGTATGCATGCCATGGGCCTGTGCTTCTGGCTCGAATTCAGAGGAACATGTCTGGTTGCTCGGCTCCGGGGAGTTCATTAGGCTGCATACATGAGGAAGGAAATAAAAAGAAAAACGTGATACACACAAGCAAATAATGCCTATGTTCTATTCAGTACCCAGAGGCTTGCATCGCCGTTGTAGGACTTCAAAAGCCCACATTGTCAATGTCTTAATCGGCAAGACTGTTAGCCGGCCAGTTGGCCTACATGGAACCATCTTTTTCCCTTTAATAAGCCATTATTACAGGGAAAGACCTGGAGATTGGATGCGAGCGTGAATACGAGAAGCCTAAGCTCTTTGTTGTTTCTCTGCATTCGAATCAACCTCAAAAAGCTATATCGTTTCATAACTTTTTTTCCTCCTTTGTTCCATAACACATTCCTAGCCACACCGCCTCGATTCAATGCGTAAAGGATCCTATTGGAATTCTGCAGATGGCGAACATGAATTGATGCAAACTCAAAGAGGGCGCCAAACCACATCATATGAAAGACTTCCTTTTTGAGGAAGTCCTGGACCATGGGGAGATATATAGCCCCCCCAAAAAAGAAGATAACAATTTCTTTTTTTTCTTTCCTCATGGCTCCCTCTTTTTTAAAAAAAAATAAGGACGGCGGACAGTGGAAGCAGAACAAAAAGGGGTCCCTTTGCTTTGCCTCCTCCTCCAGACCCAGCCTCCCCTGAGGTCAGGAGATGACCATCGATCGGCAGAGCCATGATAAACATAGCGGCTGGGCCTGTGTGCTCCGGCCGACTCCCTCAAGAAGAGCTCAGCTCTCGGCCTGTCAATTTCTCTCTCTGTCTCTCTCTCTCTCTCTCTCTCTCTCTCTCTCTCTCTCTCTCTCTCTTTCCGCAGCTCTCTCTTGCTCTCGCACTCTCTCTCTCTCTAGCTCTCTCTCTCTCTCTCTCTCTCTCTCTCTCCACAGCTCTCTCTTGCTCAAGCACTCTCTCTCTCTCTCTCTCTCTCTCTCTCCACAGCTCTCTCACTATCTCACGCTTTACACAGCTCTATCTCACTCTCTGTCTTTCTCTCTCCACAGCTCTCTCTCTCTCTCTCTCTCTCTCTCTCTCTCTCTCTCTCTCTCTCTCTCTCTCTCTCTCTCTCTCTTCACTGTTCCACTTCCCCGGCCACTGTGAAATCCTGCTATGAATGCAATCGCCGCACGCCGCTCTGTTTCACTTTGATCATTTGGAAATATACCATGGTGGAGGGTTTGGGCGAGGGCTGCATAGATGCACCACTGGGAGTGGGGAGAGTATTGGAGGAAAAGGGTGCTGGGGGGGCGAGGAGGGGCGCCATAAAAGCTTTTGTTTAGTCACCCTTTGGTAAGTCCATCATTTTAAATTGCGGGCAGAGTGCCGACCCCATACCCAACCCCCCACCCCCCTCTCCACGTTGCCTTATGGACTTTCCCGCTACCCCTCCCTTCTACCGCGGGCACCATTTCCCCCCATTTCTATCCCATATCCCCTATCCACACCCCCCTCCCCCTCTTCATCACTTGCCTGCTCTGACTGCTGCACTTGGCCCTGTTCAGCTGTGGGGCCTGCAGCGGAGCTCACATGCTTGAGAAGGGGCCCCTGGCTGGGAGTGCTCAGTGCAGGGCTCCTCAGCGGATCCGCCAATTAGCCTCGGCCCCGGACCGAGAGCGGCGGAGACGGTGCCGGAGAGCTCCGTGGCGTCCCCAGAGTTCCTTTAGTGGGCGGCGGCTGGAGAGCGGCAGGGGCAGATAGAAAGAACCAAAGAAAGAAAGAAAGAGGGCGGGAGGGAGGGAGGGAGTGCGGGAACAGCCAGGGCCAAGAGACGATCCGCTGTGTGTTAGTCACCGAGGACCTCAAATCAATTTCGGCGAGTGTCCTAGACTC
The DNA here is from genome assembly GCA_036024795.1 of Galaxias rostratus. Lineage (NCBI taxonomy): Eukaryota > Metazoa > Chordata > Actinopteri > Galaxiiformes > Galaxiidae > Galaxias > Galaxias rostratus. The sequence continues at coordinate 14,693 of JAVQJS010094542.1, forward strand.
GCCTGTCTCCAATTATCCATACCAGCCCTGCGGCTTCTGTGGGGTGGAAGTGGCGAGCAGGCAGTGGTGTCAGACATGTTTGTCTCTGTAAATGAGGCTGCTTTGCCGCTGTGTGCCTTCTGCCCGTGGTAAAACGGAGAGTGTGACAGGACGGCGGCCTCCGTGGCGCCAGAGCGGAGCCACTCCTGTCAACATTGTTGTTGACGCTGTCCACACAGAGGCGAGTCGCGGAACTACCTCGTCCCCCGGACCTCGGCCTGTTAAGTCAACAACTTCCCATTAGCCGTCCCCGGAACTCTCACAGCAGATCAAAAGGGCTGCATTAATGAGAATGCAGCCTGCCGAGTCCGATTTCAGCGAACCGAGGGGGGGGGGGGGGGGGGGGGAGGTTGGTCAAAAAAGCACCGCAAATTTTTAAACACAATTACAAAACAGGGAAACACGGAAAACAACACAAGGGAAAGATA
>JAVQJS010094559.1:0-11163 GCA_036024795.1 Galaxias rostratus
AGAGAACCAGATGCTATATGTTCTGTCAACATAGAACCTGATGCTAAACGTTCTGTCAACAGAGAACCAGAAGTCACACATTCTGTCAACAGAGAACCAGAAGCCACACATTCTGTCAACAGAGAACCAGAAGCCACACATTCTGTCAACAGAGAACCTGATGCTAAATGTTCTGTCAAAAGAGAACCAGATCCTATATGTTCTGTCAACAGAGAACCTGATGCTATATCTTCTGTTAACAGAGGACCTGATGCTAAACGTTCTGTCAACAGAGAACCAGATGCTATATGTTCTGTTAACAGAGAACCTGATGCTAAACGTTCTGTCAACAGAGAACCACAATGCTTTCTAATGTCCATCACTATCTTAAAGCATCAACAAAAGGCAGCGTTCATCTCTTTGGAAATGTAGGCTACAGTAATGCCCTTTGACCTCTGAGGGTTAGAGCAAATGTACCATAATAAACATTATACACATCATAAACATCATAAACAATATAAACGCAGTACCTGAACACCTTAGTGACAATGCACCGTATGTTCACCATGAAGAGGAGAGTTATGAAATATGAAAGAACTTTCCAGAACAAAACTCACTGTAGTTTAGCAACAAATCCAATATGGCACAGTCTCCCAAAGAGCGAGAACTCGTGCCAGAAAGTGCTCCAGTGAAGGCAGCCAAAGGAAAGCCTCTTGAACTCCAGCGTGAGAGTGCCAAAAAGTGTTCCCCCGGTCTCTGCCAAAGGAGGCGGCTTAAGGAGTGTGAGACGTAATGGAGGCCACATCTTAGCCTAGCTTAGCTTAGTTTAGCCTAGCTTAGCTTAGTTTAGCCTATCTTAGCTTGATTTAGCCTAGCTTAGTTTAGTTTAGCCTATTTTAGCTTAGTTTAGCCTAGCTTAGCTTAGTTTAGCCTAGTGGGTCTGTTATGATGAGCTAGCTAATTACTACTTTTTCTAGCTGAGCAATTCTTTGACAAAATACTAAAACAAACGATAACAACCCAGAAAAACACAATTTAATTTAGTATGAAAGATAGTTCATATGGTTTTGTTACACAAAACCATAACTTACATTTTTTTTTATTTGAAATGGTTGTATCAACTGAGTCAAACTAACGAAATAACACTTGCATCTATAACTAGTAAAATTAGCTCGTAACCAGAACAGCTTTGAGTCTTATCAATGTCCAACGGCTGACACGGGCAAACATCTCCCAATCCCATTCTCTCACAAACACATCGTAGCCATTAAGACACCTTGCCCTGCCATCTCGACTAAAAACCCACAACCCTAAAGGCAGCTACTGTAATAGAAATCTGTTGCTTTAGCGACAGGCAGAGAAATTGTAGTAGCAGAATCACCTTGACAACAGTTACTATAGCGAGAAAATAGTTCCAGAGTGCATCATTGATTTTCAGCTATATGTATATGCAACATAACCTTGTCTGCTGTGTTAAAATGAGTGGGTCTGCTATTGTCACATTTCTGTGTTCACTTTCTAAGCTGGTTGTTAACCAGTTAGTTCCCAGAGCGTCCGTTCACTCATGTACTTATGGGGAAGAACAGCAGACACTTCGTAAAGAGAGGTTTGAGAGGCCGTGCTTGAACAATCTGAAGAAACAAAAATAATCCTTTTCAATCCTTTTAGGCATTCCGATTAAATTCCCCAAAGGTCAAATCCAGCGACCTTCGGTTAAGACCCTGGAACATTTTGCTTGTGGTTTGAAAGGGCAAAACCTATCACACACCAGCAGCTCCACAGCAGGCAGTGGAGTGGACATGGTCGACTGGGTCACACACACACACACACACACACACACTCACACACACACATGCTCACACATACACACAAACACACACAGATACACACACACACAAATACACACACACAAACACACACAGACACTCAGATACACACACACACAAACGCACACACATGCACAGATACACACACATACAGGCACACACCAACACACACACAGGCACACACATACACACAGATACACACACCCACTCACACAAACACACACACACGCACATACACACACACACGCACATACACACACACGCACACACACACGGATACCGTCAAGCTGATCCTACATCCCTTCCCTTAACCTCCACTTTTCACTCCCCTCCTCCCTTTCCCCCTTTCCCTCTCTCCTGCGGCCAGAGGGAGGAAGAGGAGGAGGAGGAGGGAGGAGTGAGAGGATACGCCCTGTCTTTCTGCCCCAGTGAGCCCCGTCACATCCAGACACACAGCCCGGGGACGTACATTTCTTTACGCTACGCTGTCTGTTCACGTTTTAGTAGTGTGGTCCGCAGAGAGGGGGGGATAAAAGAGAGACGGAAAGCAAGAAACAGAGAGAGAATTAGCGAGAGAGAGACTGAGAAACAGAGAGAGGGGGGGGCAACATAAGGCGAGAAAAACAGTCAGATAGGGGGAAAGAGAGACAGAGAGAAAGAAAGCGCAACACGAAGAGAGACAAACAGACAGAGAGAGACAGAAAGACACATATCGAGAGAGAGAGGGACAAACAGACAGAGAGAGATAGAGAGAGAGAGGGAGGGACAAATAGACAGACAGAGAGAGAGAGAGAGAGAGAGAGAGAGAGAAAGAGAGATCCGCTCCAGGCCCCGAGCTCTAACCACTAGCTAGCCTCTCTGTTAGCTAACACTGCTAACACTGTTAGCACTGCTCACACTGCTAACACCGCTAACCCTGCTAACACTGCTAACCCTGCTAACACTGCTAACACTTCACTGGGGCTAGAAACCAGAACAACCCAGTGCTAGACTGAGGACGTAAAGACAGTTAGCCAAGCATAGCTTAGCCACACGGAGATAAACACCCCCCTACAGAAGTGCTTCAGGATAAATATGTGTGTGTGTGGGTGTGTGTGTGTGTGTATGCTTGTGTGTGTGTTTGTGTGTGAGAGAGAGTGTGTGTGTGTGTGTGTGGGTGTTCTACTCACAGTCGGTGCTCTCCACCTGACCATAATTGCCTGCCTCAATGAAGCTGATGTTCCCCAGGTGCAGGATCCCTGCTATGATCTGCAGCACCTGGGTCTGGTAGACCCCCGGGACCCCCACTACCTGCATGGCTTCCTACACAAACAACAGGAGACTGAATTAATTTCACTTCAACACGCCGACATGCTGTCCTGTGTTGGATGAGCCCACGGCACAAACATCTGGCACTAGGGGCTAAGCATACGGAATAAATGCATGATGATCATATTGAGTAACATGCATGCAAGAGGTTCAGCAACTTTGCAGCCGACCACGCCTCTTTTTTTGACAGGGATTTGTCTTGCCTACTTGCTAAAGCTGGCACGATGAACTATAAGTCCACAATAACACTGTGTAATCGTCGGATGTACCATAGTCTCCTGGAAGTCATTGCTGTCGTTGGTTCCATCCACCTTGTAAGTCCCTGACTGGTTCAGGTAATAGTAGTAGTCTGGAGTCATGATGCCCAGGATTTCCTTTTGCTGAGCTGTGGCTCCCTCTATCATCTGAACACAATATTGCATTTAACTGCACCACTCAAACACTAGGGCCTGTCAGACAGTGCTTAAAGACGGCAGACACAATCCAAAAAGAGAAACACACAAAACATGACCATACATGACCCCCACGGCTTTGTTTGGTTAGAGAGACACAATAGAGCGTGACTTGAACCTGGTAGAAGACGTGGAAGTTCCTCTCGTTCTCATTCTGGCTCACCACCCTCGACTTCTCAAGGAGGAAGTTGGAGATTTTACCCCCGTCTGGCTCTCCTCCTCTGCTGAACTGGATCTCAAAGTACTTACCCTGTGACGTTTAAAGATACAAATGCAAGAGCACCTCATGACAATGGCTCCAAGTGACACAGTGGGCTGAATTGAATGCACATATACATCAAAAAAACACTACATAGCGTAAGGAAGATTACATACATACGTACAGAATGCTTGACATGACTATGACATCGGATACATTTATTCTTTATCATAATCTGTTCTTTTCATTGTTTCACATTAATGGCACTGTTCAAGGGATGTCATTTCCTTTAGAGGGTTCTCATACTGTTAGAGGAAGGACACCTGACCACGCACACAGGAAGCATCACAGTCAAGATGTGTCTCTTTGCATTGAGAAGTGGTGAGGGCACATGAGGGTTCAGATGAAAAACATGGTTAAAATGGTTTTTGACACCTGCAGTTGTAAGGGGAGGATTGGTGTGAGGTCAGTGGAGATGTTCACAGGGAGAAAGAGATTGCATGACTGCATCAAAAGAGTGTTGCCTGGGCTCCTACAACGTTAACAGAGCCAAATTACTCAGCATAAAATGCACAAAATTTCGACTGCACAAATGACAGTCGTCCACTTATCACATCCTCGGTTATAACATAAAGTTAATTGAACCGTGCGGATTTCACATCTGTCGAAACCTCCATGGCATATGTCAGCCCAGTGATAACAATATCCAATATCAGAAGCGTTAAAAAAGGACAAAACTGTAACATTGTAACATTATTTGTGTGATATGTGAATAAAGTTTATAATTATTATTTATAAAATAGAAACAATGGAAAAAAGTGTCCCCAGTGTGAAAGACGCCGACGATCACAAGGATGCTTTATACTGAAAGGACCGAAAGTCCCAGTGTGGATGTGGCTACACTCTGAGGTTAGAGAAACATTGCCTTATTGAAATGGGGGTGGTTCCGTTTAGCTGAAAATGGGCACTCTATGGCACTAATGACTACGCACAAAGCCCAAATCAGTGCATGTGTGTGTGTGTAGTTTTAGGACACGAAAAGATAGGACAAGAAAAATTTCAAATTTTAGTGTTGAAAGATAAGACAACAAAAGTATTTAACACTATAAATTAAGTAATTTTAAATATACATGAGAGGGTGGGCTACTCACAAAGCGGCTAGAGTTGTTGTTGCGGACAGTCTTGGCGTTACCGAAGGCCTCCAGGAGAGGATTAGACTGGAGGATAATGTCTTTTACATGCTAACATACCAACACACCAATACACACACATACACACACACACAAACACACACACACACACGCACACACACACACGCACCATTGTTTTCCTCATCATCTTTCATGTTGTAATACAAACTCTACCACAACACAAAACCGACAAAAATGTAATGTGACTCATACAGAACAATTGGATGGCTGTTGGTATTGTATTGTAAGTGTATTGTAAGTACCTGCACTTTTGATCCTCCACCAGACACTTTGGAGATGTAGCCCATGATATACTTGGCAGCCACAGTCTTACCAGCACCACTTTCCCCACTAAAGTAATACAATAACAAATCAAGGACACCATATCAAAACCACAAAGCAAGATAATACACAAATGCAGAGCAAATATGGACAATTGATTATCTTCTGCAGATATTGAAAGTGTGGCACTCATTACCTAATAATGACACACTGGTTCTCCCCATCGATCATCATGTTCCTATACATATTGTCAGTCAGGGCGTAGATATGAGGAGGATTCTCATACTGGGCCTTCAGAGATGGGACAAGCAAAGAGGGAATGCCAACTCAATAGAGGAGCCAAATAGTAGAGGAATGAATGGCCCAAAGTAAATCAGGAGCACAAGGGCGATTTTCTTACCGCGCCTTGGTAGAGTTCAATTTCCCGATCAGTGAAATAAGGCATCTGCTTGAATGGGTTGACTGATATTAGCACAGAGCCTATGTATGTCTAAACATAACAGTGAAGGAATAAGGCTGGATTTGTAAAAATGAACAATACCCTCAAAGTTTTGTTCTGGTAACATTCTAATGAGCAACAGATGCATGTAGACTTGGCAAAATGGTCTCACAAAAAACAGAGCATGCTCATGCAGTATAGATTTATTGTGAGAAGAAGGAAGTGTGCAGTGGAGTCACTGAGAAATCTAAAAGAGGAACATTGCATATGTGTCTCTATCCTTCACAGTTGCAGATGAATACCAAATGTGAGGCGACCATGTTAGTGTGTGTCAATGGTTTCTATTTTGACTTGTTTGTGCGTGCTTGTGTGAGAAGGGTTGAGGTTGGGTGTAAAAAAGAGAGACACATATTGTGTTTCTGTGTCTTTCAATTATGAGACAATACGAGAGAGAAACATTGGAGCTCAAACAATACCCATCCTTCTCATACATTGAATAATAAAACCAGAACAAAAAGGGTAATGACCAATATGTCATAAGACTATTTGGTTTTTCATCACAACCTGTGTGTTTGGGTCAGAAGAGGAAGGATGCAGAAATAGCTGGTAAAGGATACAAATATGTAGTCATCCATATATCTCCTCTTCAGGTTTTCCACAATGGCATCCTCTGTGATCTTTGACAGAAGCACCATGTCATCCACACCACTCTGCTTGACATTCTGACTCTGCCAGTGGTACTTGGCCTTGGTTAAACATAATAGTAATTATAGCAATAGAAAAAATAACTATTGTTAATCTATATACAGTATACATTTGAACACAGTGAGAAACAAAATGGAATTACAAAAATAACCAAATATCAGTTCAAGGGTAAAAGAGGTTAATCATCATTATGTTCATTATGGGTAGGCTATAGTGAAACGATTTTAAAGTGAGATTAAAAGATCGATAGTTAGTTAGAATTATGTTTTTGTATTTGTGTTTTTGAGAAGGGATATTGTTTGGGTGCTTCCCTTGAGGAGGAACGGCTTAGGAGGAACTTAGTGACCTGGACCGGCAAAGAGTAAAAACAAACGTATGTCACTGTAACGCCCCTCACACTGTCACCAAATGCAGCATTAAAATAACTGTGGTTTTTCAGAACAGGAAACCTGGACCAGTTACCAGGCAACTAGCAGTATATCAGATGAGCACCTTTACACCTTCCAAATTGAGCAATATGTGGGCAAATTTTTTTTTTCTCAAATGACATAGGATGCTGTGTTATGATATGCTTTGTACTATAATCCAGGATGAGCACTTTTGACATCTATATTTTGAGTGGATTTGGGTTACAACGTTTCATTAAATTGGGCCCTTGACACATTCAGAAGACTCAACTGTGAGCTTTGACATCTCAGGGTCACCCCCCTTCATAGCAACTCTAAAGGTTAAAAAGAAAATTATGTTATGAGATTTTTTGTTTTTATCTATGAGTGTAGGCTTTTTAAGAGAGCTCTGCATGGATAATCACAGTGACCTGAATATCCAATATCCATTGACTGTCCTTTGCTTAATTTGTTGTTTGTCGTTCACTGTAAAAGGTCAACATTAGATTATTTATGTCTTCTTTGTTGCACAGTCAAGCTGACCATAAATGTATGGTACCAACAACACATCTTACATGACCACAAAAAGAGCTGACAAGAAATACACGTGCAGCATGGAGGGACTGCTGGTGCTTTCAATGTGTGAAGTTTAAGTCATAATGTGTAGCTAGAGTCACTTCACCCCAAGTGACATGGTTGGGATCAGTATTGCTCAGAATGTTTCTGCTGGTTTTAAAGGGCACTATAAAAATAGCATACATAGTCTTTCAACCGCTCTTAAGAAAAACAATTGTCTATCTAATATTTAATAGGAAATCAAACAAATAATCCTTCGTTTTGGAAATTGATAATTTATAGGTCTATGTTTTGTCTCCTACATCCTTCTGTGTACCATGTACTGGGTTATTCAGACCCCAGTTGTAAACTTGACAATAAGATCTGGAATCAGAGAACCAAGGCCAAGTTGTAGACTTCTGCAATCTTAAACGACCTATTCTGGTGCAATTCTGTTTCATATAGAGGAGCAGATAGCTGTTGTATAAGAGGATGAGGAAATACTGTGTCTAAAGGCCCCTCTCCTGTCAGGACTCCACATCCCCCCTTTGTGCCACACCTCTGCCTGTTGTGAAACCTTCACTCTGCACTCTGCCTCAGTGCTCCACCTCCTACCTACTGTGCTGTGGACTGCCTGTGACTTCCCAGCACCCATCAAAGGCCTCTTTACGGACACTAATGTCTTCAAGTAAAAATAGACTACTTATTTGATTGAACGCCTGACCACCATTTTCTTTATGCACTACCAAGGCAACTGTAAATGTATGTAGTGAAGCATTGGTCAAGTCAAAGCGTCTCGTCAGGTGTGGGACTTAGGATGCTCTAATTTTGGTTCTTTGTTGTTAAACTCGTTTACACACGTAAATACATGTGACTATCGAACAAAAGACAGCCTTATAGAATGCTTTTAGATATTTGATGTTTCCTCTCAAAAGAGGAAGCTGTTTGTCTGTCTATGAAAATTCAATGAAATACATCCGTCTCATTTCCAAGATAACCTTTTACATGCAATTGTAAAATGTAATCCATTGTAAAGCCTCTCATTATAAACAACCTCACAGTACATTAATACTATACATGAATAGTTTTCATGTACATTGCAAAGGAGCATATACTTGGTTCACACCCTGTTGAAGTTTTCAAATAGCACTATATTATTGCGTCTAACAGACTAAAAATGGCACACGTATCACCAAATTGCACATTATAACATATTTCAAACAAAGTCTGGCACAGTCAGTTATCTTCAGTCTGGCACAAGAGTCAGTTTAACAGTAGAGGAAGTGACAAAGGGTGAGTAGTGAGATCTGTATGAGCTGTGTTACCATGGCGAGTGTGTGGTGGCCCTTCTCCCCAGTGGTCTTGCCTCAAATGTCCACAGTACCAAGCGATCACGTCTGTAATCCGACCGTGAGCCCACTCACAGCAGAGCCATCCGAGGGAGGATGATTTAGGAAGGCAGTGGAGGTGGACACAGCAGCCACCGACAGGACTCAGATGTCCCCCAGCAACACTCAAACCTACTTCCTCATACTCCCACAAAGCCCCAGAGCGAAACCTGAACTGCTCACATAAAATACCCAAGATATGAGAAAAGGCATGTGCATGTCACTCACACACTCACTCAGACACGCACGCACACAGACACACACAGGCACACATGCGTTAAAAATGTAAAAAGGAGAGATTGTACCTAGGTGCAATTTTAACGTGTCAAAGGTATAGACAATGCAAATGCGCATTATTAATGTCTTCATGATTTGGGTTTGTTCAAATGTTCAAATCTGTGCATGGTTATAAATGTATTCAATGCACTTTTTGTGATAGCTATGAGCATTGCAGCCAATTACTAAAACAACTCAAGTAGTGATTCTAAATCATTTTCTAGTGTGCCCCACCTAGACTGTGGTTAGGCTCATCTTTGATACCACACAGGCTTTCACCCACACCCACATTTGAACTTTTTTAGATCAACACACTACAGACCCTTCCCTGGGAGGAAATAGGTACGTGCAGTAGAATGTTTATGTGATTCCTTTTGCCTTAAGAGTGTGGTGCTTTCGCTTCTATAGGCTTCCCAAAGAGCTGGTTTTAACGTTTCACATCGGAAACCAATAAGGTAAAACTGCAATGACACGGAGCAAAGGATGTTTTACACACTGTGATCCCAATAAACGTGACACACTAACAGGTATCCCATCAGCACATCTTTGCCAGCCATGTGGAGCATAGGACATATGCCACAAACATAATCAGCCAAAAACTACTTCAGTTGAACAACATGCCTTTGGTGGAGATGAATGCCAAATCAAATATCAATGTCGTACAGGGACAGAAACGCCAACTATATACGTCCTGGTCTTTTATCACTGGAGCAAAGGTTTGCGAAAATGGAAAATTGCATTACAGAAAACATTGTTCATACTATTTCATTTAATACTAAAGCACCCTGTTCATTCACTTTAGTATTTTTGTTTGTTGTACATGTGCTACTGAAACCTTTTGTTATTGTGTTGAACATACAGTACTTTTCTATAATACGTAAAAAAAACACTTTCCTTGCATTTGTACAGACAACACCAACAGACAAGGACTGAAAGTCAAAGCAGATATGCGTAATTAACAAGAAAAAATATAAAACCCAAATGCATAAAAAATACAATTTATTTCCCATGAGCTTTAGTTCTGTGATGGTATGTATGGGAAATTGTGGTCTATGTTAAAGGCATCTTTCCAACGTTCCTGTCCATCAGGTTAACAAGTATTGAGGAAAAAATAAGGCATCAAGTTCAACTGCACTTCCAGGTAATGATATTGATATTTCTGATATTACATACTTCAAAATAACAATTACAAAATGTAGACACAATATTAAATGACATAGCACCATTCCAAATCTAAAGCACCAACACTTTCAAAAGATACAGACACAAATGCAGTAATTGAGCAGAGACCAAAGAAATAGCTGAAAGGCTAAGAGCTGTGAACTATGACTGTGTACATGAGTGACTGTTTAAACCTGAAAAGGTCATCAGAAGAGATTTTCAGCAAACACATGACCTCTAAAAGAATTACCAATCAAACAGTGTGAAAACAGTCGTTTCTGGGGTGCTTCTAGTCATCCTAGGTTTTGTCGTACTGCAAAATTTATGCTATGCTGCCCATGGTGGACTACTAAGTGGCAAGGCAGTGTTGATGACATTAAACCAATAAAGATAGTAGCCTCTACTTAGAGTTTTGAAAGAAGCCAGCAACTGGCTGAAAACTGTTATTAGCTATGAGAGATTTCATAGTTTCCCATGCAGTCACATCATGTCAAACAACAGAAATGTAAGGAATCCTTGATGAAGTGAACTTAAAAAAATGCATTCAAATTACAACAAAATTGTTACGGCCACCAGTTCAGATACAAAGTCACGCTCCTCAATTCATTAGAAAGCTATTATCAAATTACTCTAGTCATTATTCAGGATGGATGGATTACAAGAGCTACAATTTATCGTGAAGATTTTGAGTACAAAAGAAAAGCAATGCCAGCAAAACATAAAAACTAGTGTCCAATAGGGGTCTCAAGTGAGCTCTCTGGCCAATTCTGTGGCCATGAAAAGAAAAGAATAGGAGCACCAAATCAGAAATTTGAAAGATTATACTCGAAAGAGAGAGGCATTCAAGGCCTTTGGTATTCACAGCAGCACCCACTGCCCCTCCACATTAGATGTTGGTCAGGGTAGCTTCAGAGCGGACGGGGGTGGGGGGATGGTCACAATCCTCCTCTCTCTCTCTCTCTCTCTCTCTCTCTCTCTCTCTCTCTCTCTCTCTCTCTCTCTCGCTCTCTCTCTCTC
>JAVQJS010094562.1:0-15718 GCA_036024795.1 Galaxias rostratus
ACACCTTTCATCATGCCTTTGATATAGCAGCTGGTAAAAAATAAAAGTACTCCTTTACCCACACACCACACCCCACCCTGCCCTTGGTAAAGCAGTTAAACACCAGTACAGCTCCTACCAGGTGTGGTGGAATTTACTGGAATCTCACACTGTCTGCTTGGATCAACTTCAGGTCATCAGTGGCATGCAAGTCCACCCACTAAATAACTGTCTGGCCTATTTTGAGATATGTAAAATATCATGAAGATCATATAAACCTGAAAATACTTAGGTTATGCCATACACCTTTAGTGTGCAAGAAATTGTTTCTGTTTTTTTTTTTGTACCCTATAGATATTTTAGTACCCTTTTATGCATTGTACAGGTATGATGATCAGAAAAGTAGCTACCTATACACCGTATTACATATCTAATTACTTAATGACAATGTATTTGAGTGTGTGTTTTTCATTCTCCAATTGTTGTTGAGAACGCCTTTTTCAAGTTATTCCTATCCTTAAAGGAACATTCTAGAGTCTTGACATTGTGCTGTGATTGAGCTTAACCGCTACCAGGTGTGCATGAAAGGTTTTGGTGAGCATGTCACAGGGTCAATACTGGGTGGGTGTGGGAGACTCAGAGGGGGTACCACAAGGATGGAGTTGCTTAATGTAAAAACATCAAACGGCCTAAATCTGGTGCCATAGTGTTAGGCTAAAGGTGTCTGAACTTGTTATGGTGTGATCGTACAGGCCTGCTGCTTGTTGAAATGTGTGCTCACCCAGACCCAGAAGGGCCCCCAAACTCTATGGAAGTTATTGCATTTTTCTTTCATTTTGGAAAGGGGACTTTGCACTGTAGGCTTTCTTAAATTGATGATGTAGCAGGTATTATGTACAGTATGTGGTATGTACAGTATGAGTATGTGGATCAGGGGAAATTATTTTTGGGCTAAAAATGTCAGAAAACTGTCATAATGTGTGTCATGATTATGCGCCATAGTAATTTTTATTCTGTGACATAGTCCAGTGGTTGAGTCTCTTGTGCAGTTGGGAGCACATACAATTTGAGACACAAATGTGAAAGCAACTAAGCTGTGCATACCTCACTTCAAATAATTATGAATTACTTTTAATTAGAGTAAGAGTTCCACCATTTGTTTTGAATCCCATGCGATTGCGTTCCCATTTTGTCTGTTTTCCAGTTTTTTTATCATCGTTTTTTTTTAGTTCTTGTCGGGGCAGATAGTAACATTTGACTTGAACTGTTGTAACAATCTTCCTGGTAGATATATTTACGAACAGTCAACAAATAGAATTATATTCTACCTACCTACGGAACGCTACCTAAATTTTAATACATTATTACATCCAAATAGTTGGAGAGGTTTTTGAGTAATTACTTGAAAACCAGAAGTTGTTACAATTGCCCCCAGTCTTCCCTATCTCTGTGGTGAGAGCCCAGGGGCTGGTCCTGTTCTTTTGACTTTAGACTCACTGATGGGAGAATTACATTGTTTCTCCAACACAAAATGTCCCTGCGTAAATAAATGTTATTACAATGTTGGACTACAATTCTGCACAGTGGTAAAATATTAGAAATAAATAAAGATATCATGAGATATTAAATAACCAGATACTTATTGAATAGTGTTCTCGATGATAATGTGTTCGTGTGAGTGTGTATGTGTGTGTGTGTAGAACAGAAATACAGAGACCTGAAGGTAACTAAAATCTGTTATTTATCGGAATGTGCTTTATCAGTCAACAGGCACAACAGAGCTTAGTTAGATATTGGTCCGGCACAGTATCACATTTATAGGTCTTCCTTTCATACCCTAATCCTCCACATCTCTTAGCAAAAACAGTTCAAAACAGAGACTCCTAGGGGATTGGGTGGGTAACTGCACCCATCCCCAGTCTCCCAACCAGTCTCCCAGCCTTCCAAAATGCCATTCATATTAACAACCACACTAAGGTTAAAAGGAACATTTAGTCTCAGCCAGTCTTCTCTTTTTTAATTAATTAAATGTTTTATCACTATTGAGTCACACCTAATTTATTTGGTTTCGTTTTCAGTCCCTCCCCTTAACATGATAAAAATCCGATACCCACATGTCAATTATTTCCTTTTAAACAGTGCCAGAAAGCTCATATCACTGTCACTTCAGAAAGAAACATCCATCTACACCCACACAAATACTCAAACACACATGCACACACCCAAGTGTGTGCAAAGTATTTACTTGAGAAATGAATACTTGGAACCCATCAAAAGTGTTGTTCAGATTGATAAATGCCTTCAGGCGATTTCTAAAGGGATCTTATGTGATATTAAGATTTTAACATTGACATGAACATGATTATAAGGTACTACGTTCTGTAATCATAATGTCTGATGTGTGATTGTGATTGTTGTTTATTTTGGCGTCACATTTCTGGGAGGAAAGATTGGAAAAAAGACAGAAGTATGGCTAGAGTTCTTGTATTTCACCTTATCATAACTGGCAATTTTATGGGGTAAACATATTCATGCAGATTCACACAATCAATTGCTGATTGTGTCAACATGGGATAAGATTCTGAATCCTTGGTACATAATTGTATGCAACCAAGCACATTGATTCTTATTTAATTTTGCATTTTGACTGGCATGCATCTCATGTCATCCACATACTAGGAATGTATTTTCGGTATTCGTAGGCATGTTGACATAACTTGCATAGCTTGCATAACTTTGGATTGTAATCTCTGTTTTATCTGTCTTGTTTTCTCTTCATGCTCCATGATGTGATGGCTGGCTTTGGCTAAATAAGGTAAGAGCACACTTTGCATTCTATCTTGCCAGCATTCTCTAGATCCTGTGTTGTTCTCTGGACCATAACGCCTATTTGTCCTACCAGAAAGGGACAGTACTGTAGTTGTGCCTGCCAATCTATCCCCTACATTGACACTCATGCCATAGAGATGCATGACTAACTCCTAATTGTGCTTTTCCAAATCTCCTAGTTTGATTTACTTTGCAAATTCACATTTGTAGAAATCCAGCTATGTCTTTCATAAAGGGTTATGGTTTCCGGCAAGCTAGACCCCTTCCTCACGATTCATTCTGCATTTGTGCCACACCCTCCCTTTAATACATACTGTTTAATTTCCAAAGCTTTTACATTTTTCAAAATAAGGTCCCTCCAAAAGAAAACATGCTGGTCTGGTCATCAGACGGTGAGCCTCATAAATATAGCAGTATCTACTTTATTCAGTTGGTTGTTTGTTTTTTCTCTGAGTGAGCTATGGCTGTTTTGGCTGCTTGACTATGCAGGTTGCAGGGGAGAAGCCCTTAAGATACAAATTACGGAAAAAGCTACTGCAGCTATGGCTACATTCTGACGATTCCACGCTGAATACAACACAAAAGTTGTTATTGTCGTTCCAGACGGATATTTGAACTCAGTGAACATCAATCACTTCATTATGAAATTGCTTAGTTGAAAAGCTTTTCGTTAAAAAAAATATTTGATCCCTGCATTGGTCATTAATCCCTCTTTAGTAAGGTACTGATCCAACAGGTGAAGATATGATCCGATTTGCCCCTTTCAGTGTAATTTACTACCACTATCCTCACTATCAATACTATAAGAAAATTCCAACCATCTTGCTCAGACGAGGGTTGTCATTAAGCAAACACCACCCGTGGAAGAACAGAACTTTTGGTTGGCAGATGAGGGATGAGTTGGAGGCCCAGCATATTGGCCCCTAGATGTAATAAAGAGGGAAGGCTGCTGTAGTAGATTGGTTATACTTGCTATTACTTGTTATTTTGTACTGGGCACTCATCTCTTCTCACAATTATGCAGTGTTATCTTTTTATTTGGGATAAATGAACCCGTTTTGTTACTATCTCACAGACTAATGTATTTGTTTCATATTACAGTCTGAACTGTGTGTGTGTGCGTGCGTGCGTGTGTGTGTGGCTTCATTGAGTACGGTATCCGACCATTCCCCTTCCTCTCCGAGAGTCCGGGTCTAGTCAGCCAGGATACAGTATCTACTGCTTTGTGTTTATCCAGACCAGTCCAAATAAACCCAGGGCTGCTGCGCTGCAGAGTGGCAGCGGAGACAAATGACAGTTGACTCTCCCCCACAGGGCTATGGGAAGGTTGCCATGCTGGAACATCGACAGTGTATGGTATCGTTCTCACCACAGTCCCCTAGTGTGAGGAGCATCATTGGGTCTGGGTGGCCTCTATAACTCAGGGAGACTCCAGAAGTCTGCTTGGTACAGCACTTGTACAACTTTGGATAAGAATTGAGGAGGCTCCTTAGAGCCTTCTCCGAATTCCTCCGGTCACTGTGGAGCTTGCCAAACCATTAATCTATTTCTGGTCTGCTCACTCAAGGTTGCATGGGAAACTGCACATCTTCATATGTCAATACAAAGCTATAAGCTGTAATTATTCAGTTTGCCAAGCAAACATGTAATCCCTATCTGCCAGCTCCATTATTGGATGCCCTGTTCGGATGTGTACACCAAAGAAAGAAGAAAGTCAACACATCAATCACTAGCACTGTTATATGGGCTTTGGTAGAAAAAGCAGTCAGTCCTGTTGGGTTGACTGTGAGCTGGTTCCAGTTGGCTAAACAATCTTTTCCCATAGGTCAAAACAGACCTTTCAATACTCACCCAGTTATTTTGCCAGGAGGGGGTTTTATCCATTTCTATTACCACTTTACAAATGATGAAACGGAGTCCATCTCCACCATTCCCCATCAACAATTGCTATAATAAACCCCCGAGTGGTCAGCTTTCTACTTACGTCCGCATATGTTTTATTTTTTCATTTAGCTGCTTTTACTTTTTTCTTTAAACTGCACTGCATGGAATCCTTTGAGTTTAACACAATGCCTGAGTTTGCCATGATATAATGTTGCTCTTTCTTTAGGTCCTATTTTCATGTATTTCTTAATGAGAATTGTTATCATATATTAGTGGGTTTAGTCACGCTTCGATCTTTTGTACAACACTTCAGTAATGCCTGTTAATAGCCAGCCAGCTGACCCTATCTTAAGCTCAGCCACCTGTCAGCGCTCAGCTCCCACTCCAGACGGCAGAGCTTTTCTCACCCTGTCTAGGATAGCACAGCACAGCACGGGCCAAGGTCTAAAGGCTTAGTCTAGCCCTCAAAGGCCAAGGACAATCCTGTTTACTGATGTCCCTGGAACATATGTTTTGAAAGATAGTACTGGATCGAATGGGATCTACTGTGTCGCATAGAATGTAGACAATGTGTCAATATACATGTATGTCTATTAACTGTTTCTTGCCAGTTAAAGCCAACATGTTTAAAGTGACAAAACACATTGAATTGAACACATCATTTAATAAATCATTTAATTTATAAAATATGGATATGGTATCTTAGAATTTTCTATCAACATCGATTACCCTAGCTACATTGAGCTGTCGTAGCTCTTTTCATGGTTAGCATGCTGAGCCAAAAGAATGCCTTCAAATCATGAGAGAGCCCAATGAATTTTAGGATGTGTCAACCAAAACCACTCACTTGAGGACTAGGGAAGGGAAACATTGTCACCTGTGTGAATATAATACTAAAATATGAATTGGGAATATGATTTTTCTTCTCACTATATACAGTAGGCCATACTGAAACGCTGCACCGAAGCTTACCATTCTCTGTGAAATAACGAGAATTTCATGTGTTGGCAAGCTTCTAAAATCTGACGAGGACATTACATCAAGAGGACTGCCAACAGACTGCTAAAGCCATAGCAGCTTCTTTGGCAACTGCACTGAAGGGTACTCTGGTGACATTTTGATTGCGCTCATGACAACAGATTGGCATCGTCCTATGACTAGCATAAAGAGAGGGATGTGAGATATGTAATACTAAGTCTCAAGTCGTAATGTGTGCTTCTCTGCAAAAATATGCGAAATCTTTATAAGCATTTATTCGCAACTGAACTTGCACTTTTTCTCTTTCTTAACTTTCAGGATTATATGCCTGTTGCCTTCTTTACAAACTGTTTCTCTATCACACTGCAACCATTTCCCCCTCTTTTTGGAAACTTGGATGCCGGCACATTTTTTTGACAGGTGCGGTTTGCTTTGTTCCACGGAGAAACCAAATATGGGAGCCCTCCTCTGGCTGCCTGTTAGCTCCACTACCGTGCTGTTGCACATGCTTCCTCTTGTTTTTTAGATTTATGACTCATGTTAAGAAATCAATGAATTCAATTCAAATTATAATTTTTTCAACATGTAGTTTGGGCCTCTAGTCACTTTGCAAATGCCAATATTAGGATTCTTCCTGTCAGATCTGTATCTGGAAGACTCTCCGTCAGTGACTGGGGGAAGTAATTACCCCGGTCATAATTGGACGGAAAGCCGGCATGATGACAGTTGGCTGGATGGCAGGTTAACTAGTGGGTCCCAGTCAGGTACCCTGACTGAAAGACACATGCCAAAGGTCCTCTCTGCTGAGGAGGACACACACACAAAACGTCTGAAACAAAAGAGAGCGAGGCCAATAGAATTCCTTTTGGATCCGACTGAACCAGGTGCTCTGACAGAAGTTGTGTCAGACGGTGAGAGCATCTTAACATCTGTTTTCCAGAGTGGAGTGTGGCCACGGAGGAGATGGAGATGGAGAGGCGCTCCTCGTGTCAGAGCACCGTGTGCTGACTCCCCACTGGCCCTTTTCCCAGGGATCTAGCGGTGGCTGAAATGGATGTGGTCTCTGTGCTGGCCGTGTTTACTGCAGGGGAGGTTTAGGGGAGTGCATTTATCTTTGTGTCAGCTGGTGGAGTGGGAGCGATAGAGATAGAACCAGAGGGAAACGATGATTCCAGTCACGTTTGGCCAAACGTTTACGAACCGTCCCTCAAGAAAATAAGGGAAGTCGAAAAAAAGCTATCTTGGTTTAAATAAACCCTCAGAAGATGTTTGATTCCTAATCCCTTTCTATGAATCTGTGATTGGGTTTCAATATACAGTATAGATAGGGCGTCCAAGTCGTATCCTTTCGGCGTCTGTTCCTCAATCTACTGAATAAGCATGTGTCTGGCTTCATCGCGTTGTGCTCTGGCTGCCAAAGGACACATGTGGACTGGCTCCCTCCCAGCCTCTCTTCTACAGAAACAAATGGGTTGGCAGAACAGGGAACATTTCCCCCAAAACAACTTAGAGAATGATAGATAACTGGCTCTTTTAATGGCCCGGCCTCCAGGCAATACCCATATACCCATATATATTGTATGTGCCATACACTGCCATACTCATAGACGGATTACCACATGGGAAAAGTGGGCACATGCCCAGGGCCCTGAGCTAATGAGGGCCCTTGGCCTAAAGATTTATAATTATATGTAATTTTTTTAGGCCTTTGTATAAAGAATGTTTTTTATATATCGTAGTTGGTTAAAAGTTATTCTGAAAATGATGTATTTGAAAAAGACTGAGATTAAGAAGTACCTTGATGCTTCGCTATATAGCAGGAATATTACAGGTGGTATAGCAGGAATATTACAGGTTGCGGCGGCCGGACATTTCGTTTTTGTCTGTGCCACTTAATCTCAACCTGACCTACCAAGCATAATGTGTAACCAATGGGAGGGAGTTTCTTTGCATTAACTTCATGAGTCGCATATTTATATTATTATATTATAATATGTTTGCATATTGGTGAAAAGACTTGCAATTTGTCTTTCAGATTACTTACTAAAGGGCTGGTCATGTATAGGAGTATTTTAACTTGAACTGTACGGCCGGAAATTCAGGTGTTCTGTTAAGCATGCGTTCCGGGTGTTCTAGTTTTACTTTGATCTGGATCGTCTTGGGTCAATGTGCTTTGGTGTGCTGGCAAGCTGCAAAGTATTACATATATTTCAGGACAGTTTGTGTAAGATTAGACTCTTCATCTACAATATGAAATCCGAATTGAATATGAACTTAATTTGTAAAAGCTGATTTGACAATTGTTTTTTGTTAGGCTGCAATACAACTATAAGTCATAGCTATAATTTAAACGCCCCCATTACTGCTGATGCTACGCCAATCCGCCTGTCAATCTCATGCTCTATTTTTCCCTCACTTGTGAACAAGAACCAAGATACTTGAACTCCCTAGTTTGGGGCAAGTCCAGTGCATGCTGAAGTTCACCGTCTGAAGAACCACATAATCCGCGTAAAGCAAGCAGAGAAGCAATTCCGAGGTCCCTAACCCGGACACACTGCTTCACCCGAATACGCCTTGAGATTATGTCCATGAAATCACAAACAAAACCGGTGATATGGGGTAGCACTGGCGGAGTCCAACACCCACTGAAAACGTATTTTACTTAGTGCTAAGTCTACGGACACAGCTTTCCCTGCGGTTATATAGGGCTTATAGCAACGGCCCTGGTACCTCATATTCCCGCAGTACCCCTCACAAGACTCCCGGGGAGACACAGTCTAGGCCTTCTCCAAGTCCACAAAGCACATGGACCCTGGATAGGCAAACTACCCTGCCCCCCCCCCCCAAATAGTTGGTCCACTGTTTCATGACCAGACTAAGTCTGCAGTTCTCTTCCTGGATCCAACATTTGACAATTGGTGTGTCTTCTTTCCAATACCCTGCCATAAGCCTCCCCAGGTAGACAAAGAAATCTGATATCCCAATAATTGGAGCATACTTTCCGTTCCCCTTTTTTAAAAATGGGAACCGCCACCCCGGTCTGCCATTCCGATGGTACTGTCCCCAATCTCCAAGCGACACCGAAAAAGGCAGTCCAACAATGTTCAATATTTTCAATCTGAAATGATCAGACAGCTTTTAGGCATGCTGGTGACACTAGCTTTTCCACCGGAAGTGGTACAGAAATGTTTTCCCAAAAGGGGCATGGTCTTCACAATTACATGCAATTGAGGTAGACTTGCTCTCATCTTGATTGACAGATGAGCACGTCGTTAAGAAAAGAGCCATTAATAAAATAAATGTTGCATTTATTAAATAAATATGCCATTCGGAAAAGTACCATAAGGAAATACATTTTACATTATGAACAGCGTCATTGTGAAATAAATAAAAAAGTGCCATTTTAAAATAAAAAAAATAAAAAAGCAAATTAAATGTCCTTAGTCCGAAAATGCCAATTATTCAAGTATTATTTAGTTATTGGGGGATTTCACAATTTATGTACCGATTTATATATATTCCTGTATTTATGCATTTGATTATTTATTTAAATAAGGACTTTTTTTCCCCTTGACACATTTTGTATTCTAAATACCCCAAGTTTTGGGGCGACTCCCCAAAATGCAAATTGACACCCAGTCACCTTCCTCACTTTGGGGCATCTTTTTCCTATGGTAATTGAGGGCAGAAAATTCATTAACCCCAGATCATCTGTCTTTAACCAAGACCCTGACTTTCTACATATTAATGTTTCTCAATTACCTGTACTTTTACTTGTTTGCCTCTGTAAAGTAACTTTAAGTGTCCTCAAGGACAATCGATCAGAATGAGTTACCATTCTTAGAGGCATCTGCTTCACCCATTGCGGCCTTCAATGTATCACATCTTAAATCAGCACTATCTAAGAACTTTACTTAGTAACTAAATGAAATATCACTTGGTATAATTCCTGGATGACCAATAACTTTGATTACACACGGGTACACACGTTTAGCCCATTATACCATAATTACCTGTCAGAAGTATGTCATGTTGGGGAAAAGCACTTATTAAAACTGACCATAATCACTAGTGGGTAAGACTTCTGGGTTTTATAAAAGTAAATGTGTTAGGCATATAGGCTATTTGGTTATCGGGCTGGACCCAGTAACATGCCTTGTCATAACAATAACAGGTCTAAGGCCTTTAATGTTCCATTTTATTTTGTTATATTCAGGTTTATAGATTATAGGTCTAACGTTCTAATGATTTATTGCATATCATGTTGTACATTTTCAGCTTCAGCTTGTAGCTTTTAGATTTTGCAGCCTCATCTCCCCAAATTCACCAACTCTTGTAGGTAGCGGCCCGCAGTGTCAGAGAGAGGGTCAATGTCAGAGAGAGAAAGAGAGAGAGAGAATGGCAAAGAGGGAACCAGTGGTGAGTGGGGATCAGAGGGGGCATGGCGGCACAGGCAGGAAGGTGTTGAGGGTCAACCCACAACGAGGTCCGGTCAATCTGTCCTCACCTTTGCCTGTCTGACATGTCTCTCTTTCTAGCCCAGATGCTATGGACTCCACACACCCACTTAACACTACCTTATGTATGGCTAACACGCAATTTATTGGCATGGAAGATTTACGGGGTGCTTGTAAACAGATTTAGTTTTCCCTCCACTAATTTATACTGCCTTAGGCTGAGGTAAGACAAAAAACTTCTCTTAGTCTAGAGAGCAGTGCCATTTATGGAGAATATCATCGTCACGCCATAGTCATGTTTGAATGGCATCTGGTAAGAAGGCACCGTGAAAGGACAAAGTACAAACCTCCACAAAAAGTGGTTTGTAAAAACACGTCAATAAACTCACAGATCCCATTTCACTGATTCCGTGGAAAGGACAAAGGATCCTGCTGAGCTCTAAAGGTGGAAGCTTTTGTTTTTGTGGGAGCTTGGGTATCACATCGCTCCACTGGGTGAACGCATTGCAACCCAGAAACCTAATCCCTGGATCACTCCCGTGAGACTTGAATGACACCAAGCCTCCCCCTGCTGTTCAGAGGAAGTCTAGATACAACATCCGTTAGGGTAATCAGAACAGCATGTATTAACCTGGATTATTTGCATGTTCCCTTTGCTGTATAGCATTATCTTGCACAATGGCTGTCTGTGTTTTTCAGTTTCCCCAGGGGCCAAACAGATGATGATTTATGTGTAAAATGATTGCCCGATGGTTGCTGGAGTTAATTAACTATGTGCTAACAAAATCTACTGAATACATTGAACCTATTACACCTGCATGTGCGTCCCAAATGTAAACAAACAAACCAAAAAAAACACAGCTTGACCAAATGCCTCCATTATGGTAATCCTTAGTTTCCTAGTCAGCTCCCATGTTGAATAGATGAGATACTAAAGTACGACAGCTGTGTCCCCAGCGAGGTAGTCAGGAAGTGCGGGGACAGTCGGAGCCCGTGGCTACGTGCAGACCTTCCTGTGAAGCCTGCTCCCACAGGCAGATCCCCAGTCAGCCTATGTGGGCCAGATCAACTTTCTCTAATCTAAACCACCCACCCCATCTGTCTCCCATCATTGCTCCTAAAGCATTTGAAGGGAAGCCAAGTGGAAGGAACAAATTAATTAATGTCGGTATTCTTGTGGGCTTGCCGTAAACGACCTATGCGGGGCTGTGTACGCCCACACATACACTAAACCTCCAAAATACGCACGCGCACACACACACACACACACACACACACACACACACACACACACACAGACACACAATGATGCACGCACTCACCATTAACCTATTTAAGGTGCCAGTTGGTCTTTAAACTGGTAAGAGTGATCTCACCCTTTCCTCCGTTTTCTTGTAATGGTTTCCACCCCAGCACATTTATCAGATTTTATTGACCCATCATACAGCTCATGCGTTTGTTCGGTGGGGAAAACAGACAAAATCAAAGTAGGCCCTCCATCCGCAGAGTGGCATGTTAGGAGTCCACACACATGTTGGGAGGTCTTCCTCCCTAATTACTACTGTTTTCTCTCCATAAATTCAGACCAGGAGTTTTCCTTTTGACTGAGTGAGTGGATAGGCGGGAGTGAAGCAAAACTGAACCCGAGTTGTGGGCCTCTCGGTGGGGACTATTGAAGGACAGAGTCCTTGAAGACAGAGACCAATGGCTGATGCTGTTAACACTAGTTGACGAAATGTGAGAACTGTCGTAAGCCAGGCATCCACAGTTGCGGGAGCTCTCCCAAACATGGGGGTTCTCTCTCGCTCTCTCACATACAGATTGGTCTGGTAAGGTTGACCTCTGGGCTCAAAGTCTGACCACAGTCACCTCTGACCGTCTCGCTGGCCTGCTCGGCCTAGTGGCACAGGCTGCATGCTGGAGCTAAACGCAGACACATGATGCATAGGACCGGGATTAGATTCTGCTGTCCATTTCAGCTAGGTCAAAGGTCAAGAATGGAGAGCGTAATGATACAGCACAATGATTGTAAACAGTCACAGTGGCAATATTTGGTTACTTACAGCGTATTATTTAGTTGTTTGTTTTGCCAACGCACACCCACTTGCAGTATACTCTAGCGTTGTTTTAGAATTCATGTAACTATCAACGCTAATCTTTAAGGCACTCTGCCATGTAGTCGTTACGGTACAACACGTTGCTGCATTTTTTATTCTCTTCGTCATTATCACTTTATAAACCCAGAAAGTGAGCTGTGAATAGGTTTGTCTCCAAGAGGATAATGGTCTATCATCGCTCATCACTTGAGAAGTTGTATGCAGCATGACTCTATCCCAGTTTATGTCCATTACCTCATACACAGCGGCACTGCCAGTCACATCTATTTCCGTTCTTGTTCGCCTCCCTAATCCTTGCAGAAATCACGTACCAATAAACCCAGGGATACGGAAGGAGTGTCGAAATTACATTTAATGCGCCACAGACAGGGTTACGCTAGTCTCTCGCCTGTGCAGGCGTCTCGATCGAAAGTAAACTCCGCCTAATTTATAGCAGTGTTCATGGGGCTGTGTGACCCAGTGGGGTCTTTGTGGGTTTCCTGGCAGCGCTTTGGATGGGCTTTATGTGTTCGACCTGCTGTGCGAAGGCCTGAGCGATGGCAGTCATCCTTTTCATTTTTACGGCCTTTTGGAAATAAAGGCGTGCGAGGAGATAAGTGGGCGAGAGTGTGGATGTCTTTGTGGAAGGAGAGGAAAAAGGGTTGGCGTGTTAACTGGCAAACAAAGTTTGTGGGTTTATCTGCTTCAACAATAAAAAGGTCAAACACATAAAGCTGTTTTGAGGTTATTTCAGAACATTGTCCGCTATTCCTATGAAAAATAGTAAGATTTGACCAGGTTATATATTTGAAACAAAAAAAAAAACAGTTCACCCACTGTAGTGGAATCACTTAGAATTATTTCTTACAATAACGGAAACAAGAATATTTTATGAAGACTTAGCAGTGACAGGAACCAGGCAGCTGTGGTCCAGATACAGCTCTATGAGTTGTTTGTGGCCTTGGAGGTGGAGAACCAGCCTTGAATTTCCAGCAATCCCCCCCCCCCTCCCCCTGTGCCTCGTTCATCCACAGTAGGCTCCCTTTTCTTTCGATGTCCTCTGGGCAGGCAAATCGATACCATCTGATTACAGCGATTCAACCTTTACTACTGAATATGATTGCTATAATTATACAATCCCAAAATCCTCATGCCTCTGTCAGAACAGGAAATCACACTGTGCATAACATTTTGATGAGGAGAGTTGAGTTTCAGGGTGCAGTACAGTACAGTGCAGTGTACTGATGCATGGCTGGGAGCTTTCATGTAGGTGAGTCATGATGTCATAGCTTGATTTACCCTTTCTTGAACTGCAAGGGAAAATGCAGGGAACAGTGATGATGACGAGAGAGCGGAATAAAAAGAAAACTTTTCCAATTTTTTTTTTCTTTTATTGCAAAGTATTTACGGAAAACCGAGGCTTCCTTTTTATGCACTTGGGTTAGTGAGTAATATCTTCTCAGGCGACAGAGAAATTGTTGGCTGCAACAATCTATATTTCTCTTGTATTGAGTCAGCTGCACCTCCTCAAGTCCAAACTGATAGGTTGTGTTTCTAGGGCCAGAGAACTAGCAGAGCCACAACTATGGGCTGTTTACCATCTCTGTTTGCAATGCCAACCCCAGGTTTGGCTTGGCACAATACTGGGCGCATGACAAATTCAACATTCTATTGATTGTGAAGTGCGTGACGTCTGCTTGCTGGGGTCGATATGGTTTGAGGTGAAGTGACTTATGAGTATCAATGTCTAAACCCATTTCCTTTTTGAACAGGATACCTAGTTTCCTCCACATTACAATTTTTTTTAAATTTCCCAAACATTAAAACATAAAAAAAGTCTTACAGTGACTTTTTTGGGCACTTGTCTGTGCCAGCTGGTATGGAACTAATCTGTGCTTTTGAGCTATTTCTCATTAATGGGGGGCCTCTTTGGGAGGCATGCCGGTGTGCAGACAGGGACAGGGAGAGAGCTGTCTCTTTGTACAGATGGGCTTCATCTTGCAGCGAGCAGGAATAACTCAGTGACAGTTTTATTGTGGGCCCGGCTTCAGGCCCGAGACGAGGAGCACAGGCCCTTTGTGTTTACAGCACAGAAACACTGGAGAGGAATTTCAGCACTGTGCCATTGCTGATTGGCCTGCACCAATGTGCACAACCAGGATCAAGTCATCGTTGCTCTGGCAAGCCAGAGGCTGGTGATGAGCGAGATCACTGTCATTAGCCCATGGAATCATCTGGGTGTCACCAGTTGGTGAGCCTTGTAGTGCGTGCTCATTTTAAATAATCCTATTTGAGGAAATTACCATGTCCTTGCAAGACTTGAAATGGCATTTAACGACTTGAAAAACACATGAACCGACAGCCAAAGTTGGAAGATGAAGGAGGGACACGTATCATTCACCGATGGCTCGGGGGAAGGTGTAGTGAGTGAGGCGCGTGATGTTTCTCCCAGTTCACCCTCCAGTGATCACACAACGCAGCTGTTCACACATCCCAAACTAACCTACACCCTGAGTCATCCACCTATGGCCCGGCGCCATGTTTTTTTCTCTGCCGTGACCTGGGAGTCTTGTCCTACAGGTTCATGTGCAAAGAATCTCCTTATTTTGAGATCATATATGTATGTGTCTGTGCGTATGAGCGTGCATGCGTGCCTCTGTGCGTTTGTGGGAACAGAACCTCTGGTTTAGCAGATGATGGATGACAGGAGGCCCTCGATATAATTAAGAGGGGTCTGCTGTAATAGATTGGTTTATGTCTTGTTATTTTGGTCAGTGAATAAGGTTAAAGGGTACAGGGCACTGGTGAAAGGGCACTCATCTTTTTTCACAACTTTCAATTGAATTGTTATCTTTTTTTGGATAAATGAACCAGTTCACGTTTTTGGCTAATATAG
Source organism: Galaxias rostratus (assembly GCA_036024795.1). NCBI lineage: Eukaryota > Metazoa > Chordata > Actinopteri > Galaxiiformes > Galaxiidae > Galaxias > Galaxias rostratus. Next base: position 15,120 of record JAVQJS010094562.1, read on the forward strand.
TATTTGTTTTTATAGTTCAGTGTAAACTATGTTTACGTGTATGTGTTCGTACACACGTGTACCCTGAGATTATATATCATGAAAAGAATTGGTTCAACAAGCAAATTGTGTGTGTATGTGTCTGTGTGTGTGTGTGCACCTGTAATACATAGTTAGATGGTAGGCCTCTGGCCCCAGTCTGTCTGTCTCTGTATTTGTTGATCTATAGTACTGTTCGGCTCTGAGAAAGCATAAGCCACGCTCTGCAGTGTAGAGGCTATCATGACTGAACTTAAAAGGTATGATTTGAGCATCATAATTGACTCAAATTAAATTATACAGTTTGTTTACTGTATACTCCATATAATACACATGATAGGGATTACATCTATAACTAGTCTAATACACTGCATCTACTATTGCTTGTTCCTGGATTTCTTCCAACGGTTCTTCAGGGCGTGTGATGTAAGGTATGGTGTGTGTCTCTGACTTCATCTGTCCACTTCAGACGAGCTGGCCAAGGTTCTGAAAGTAGATAATTTTGTGCAAACAGAGCTGGCTCTCTCCCTCTCTCTCTCTCTCTCTCTCTCTCTCTCTCTCTCTCTCTCTCTCTCTCTCTC